>JAAGKR010005871.1:0-47419 GCA_011419295.1 Clarias macrocephalus
AGCTCGGTGTGGATGATGCGCTCAGCTGATCGCACCACCCTCTGAAGAGTTCGCCTGTCCTGCATGGTGCTGTTCCCGAACCAGGTCGTTATGTTTCCCGTCAGGATGCTCTCTATGGTGCAAGAGTAGAAGTTCCTAAGCACCTTGGAGGGCAGTTTAAAGTCTCTCAGGCGTCTGAGGTGGTAGAGGCGCTGTCGGGCCTTCTTCACCACGGTGTTGGTGTGGCAGGACGATGACAGGTCCTGCGTGATGTGAACACCGAGGTACTTGAAGCTGTCCACTCTTTCCACTGGGCTCTCGTTTATGACGGGAGTCAGGTAGTTCCTCTTCTGCTTTGTGCTGAAGTCCACTATCAACTCCTTTGTCTTGCTGACGTTTAGAAGGAGGTTGTTCGTCTGGCACCAGTTCTCCAGATTTCCAATCTCTTCAGGTAGGCCGTCTCATCGTTGTCGGTGATCAGGCCCACCACGACGGTGTCATCAGCAAACTTGATGATGGTGGTGGAGTTGGTAGTGGCTACGCAGTCATGTGTGTACAAAGAGTACAGTAGAGGGCTCAGAACACACCCCTGTGGGGCTCCAGTGCTGAGAGTGATGGAGGCTGAGACGTGTCTGCCCATCCTTACTGCCTGTGGTCTCCCAGTTAGGAAATTGGAGATCCACTGACACAGAGATAAGCTGAGTCCCAGGTGCTCCAGCTTGGTGGTGAGTGTGGAGGGAATTATGGTGTTAAATGCTGAGCTGTAGTCGATGAAAAGCATTTTCACATAATTCCCTCTTCTAGTGTTCAGATGAGTGAGAGCAGTATGGAGTAGATGAGCGATGGCGTCATCTGTAGAGCGGTTTGACCGGTAGGCAAACTGTAGTGGATCCAGTGTGTCTGCCAGTGAGGAGATGATGAAGTCTCTGACCAGCCGTTCAAAGCACTTCATCACCACTGATGTGAGGGCTACAGGTCTATAGTCATTGAGGGAAGCAGGATGTGGTTTCTTTGGAACAGGAACAAGGATGGACTCTTTAAAGCATGTGGGGATCACCGACTGAGATAAGGAGATGTTGAATGTCTCTGTGAACACAGGTGCAAGCTGGTCTGCGCAGGCTCTCAGGACTCGACCTGAGATGCCGTCTGGTCCTGCTGCTTTCCTGGTGTTCACTCTCCTGAAGGCTCTCCTCACGTCATGCTCGGAGATGATGAACACGTTTCCGGTACTGGCAGTGACTTCCTGTCTGCAGCCGTTAGCACCGCTAGCATTAGCAACGCCAGCGTCTTTCGCTGCAGCCTCGAAACAAGCATAAAAAGTGTTCAGCTCATCTGCCAGAGTCATGTCCGCGTTCGTCATACCGGATGTTGGTGCTTTATAATCCGTTATTGTCCTTAGTCCCTGCCACAGGCTCCTAGAGTCACTCTGTTGGAGTTGTGACTCTAGTTTCCTTCCATAGCGCTGCTTCGCCTCCTTCACCGCCTTCCGGACGTTATATGACGCAGCCTTGTACTGGTCCATGTCCCCTGACGCAAGTCCCGCGTTGTAGGCAGCAGTGCGAGATCTTAGAAGGTCGCGGATGGTTTTATCCACCCACGGCTTCTGATTAGGAAACATTCTGATGGTCGTTTTCTGCACGGTATCATCCGCAAGTTTCCCGATGAATCCCACAACTGCTTCCGTAAACACGCTGACATCATCAGAGCTGGGTTCAGCCATGTCTCAGTGAAGCAGAGGAGATTGCAGTCCCGAATGTCTCTCTGGAACTTTATCCTGGCCCTGAGGTCATCGAGCTTGTTCTCCAGGGACTGGACGTTGGCGAGCAGGATGCTAGGCAGAGGTGTGCGGTGTGCACGGGCTCTCAGCCTGTTCCTGACGCCGGCTCGTTTCCCTCGGGGCCGCCGCTTCGCGTCGCGTCCTTTGTTCTCCCTCAGGATCTCACTCGGCCAGCTCGGATCCGGAGTCAAAAACGTCGAATTGTGAGTACATTGTATACCAATAGAAATAAGAGTATCTCTATCGTACCTAATGCACTCAATGGTGGCGAATTAGCCGGATTAAAAAACGAAATTTTCGTTTAAAAAACCTTGTTTTCGTTAAAAAACGAAAACAAGGTAAAATAGGTCGGAGCAGTCGTGACGGCAGCCGACCTCACCGGCGACATAATTGATGCACAGGTGGTGTGTAGACAGCTTGGATGTGGTATTGCTGTCAGGGCTCATCAAATGGCTCACTTTGGTCAGAGAAGTGGACAAATATGGATGGATGATGTTCAGTGTTCTGGAAGAGAAAACACCAAAACACAATGCACTCAGAGGATTTGGATCACAAGAGTGTAACCATGGTGAAGATGCTGGTGTTACTTGCTCAGGTACCGGAAAACTCTTAAATTATCACCTTGTAATAAATGTATTAATTTTTATATTAAACAAATTCGTTTTAGCAATAAAACTCAAAAAACACAATACATAGATATAGCATGATTACTTAGCTTTCTGACATTTGTGCATGTAGCTTGCCTATATAGTGTTTGCTGGATTATTAAAACTATTTGAGCACTTTGTATGTGTAGACAAAGACAACCAGGATGTAGATAGTTTGCGTGGTTGCTGATAATCTTTGTGTAGTAGAGTGACGCAGAAGAACCGGCACTCATCAGTGTCTTAGAAACTATGAATACAAGACCAACCATAGGGGAGGGAGCAAAGTCTTTAGGGATTGTGATTTACTTCTAAGGGATTTACTTCTAACATGTCAATTAGCAAATAATTGACATGGAAACAAAATGTAATTTTATCTGTAAAAACAACATATATTTGTACGTGGCGCGGTATGGAGAGCCGCACCACGAGATGTTTTTAATGATAAGAGCCTTCACGCAGGGCTTTAGAGGGGGTCAATGAAATAGGAGTGTGTGAGAGTGCTTATGATACGCATGGGAAGACCTTCCCGTTTGGAGATTACGTTATTAGTTAGGAACTTAAATGAAACCAAAGAAAACTGAAAACACAATATAACGGAGCTCCGCCGTCTAGACCTAGTTCTTTGGCCCTGATCCCTTACCGGTGCTTCCTAAATGATCGCAAGAAGTGCGACGGTATCAGGACCCTTAAATAAACACGCTGCCAGTTGCAGCTCGTTCAGTCTGATTGCCTGACCCCGGCATTGCCTGGCAACCGCATGTATAAATGGCCACGCCTTTTCCATTTCAGAACTCCGCGTGGTAGCAGCCTGCGGATCTGCCACTTCTGAACAGCTTCTGCGCGGCTCTGCGTCGTTACAAATATATTTGAACCATTTAAAGTTATTTCAGGTTACCATATGAGCAGGTATACAAACTGTGGGGGGTGCACACCCAGCAATACCCCCCACCCCCCCTTCCAAATGTAGAAAGCTGTTTAAAACATTTTCAGACAGACATGTGAACTCTGATCTTCATAAATAATGTTAACAGTATTTAGAATTAGACAGTGATTTAAAATTATGTTTGTTATTTTGCTCTTTTCTACTGTAATTATTTTTTTGTGGAATGCACTCCTTAAAAAAAAAAGACAATTTGAGTCCTGAATGATGCCCATGCCAAGTAATGATGTTTCCAATTTTAAGTAAACAGAGATATCAGTTTTTGTTGTACTCATTCATATTAATTGTTCTTTACTTGCATTATTGAGTAGCATAACTCATACTATTTAATAGCATTCATAATTTTTTTTTTAGTTGTTGCAAATCAATTAAATTGTTGTTGGTCTTTCGGCTCCTCCTGGGTCGCCGCAGCAGACAATCCAGTCCACACACAAGCTTGCCGTGATGACATCAGACCCAAAATCACTAGTCTGAAAGATTTTAAGTTGGTGGAACTTGAAAGTGACAGTTACTTTTACTTAAGTACTTACAGTTCCTTGAAATATCATATTTGTTCAGCTCAATTCAAAAAGTGTGATTTCTACAAATGTATAAATACCAAAAAGTTCTAAATACTCATCAAGGTCTATTAATTTGTACTAATTGTAATTATTTATGTTAACAGTACTCAGTATGTTTAATTACTTTGAAAATTAGGGTTTACAGGGAAGAAGAACTAGCTCAAAAGAATGTAAAGTATTTAATCAGAAATATGGTTTCATGAGTCTGGCTCGTGGTACTGGCTAGACTGGCTGATGGTGTGGTTGCCGTGGGCATATAGGGTATGCATAAAGGCACAGGGGTTGTTGAACAGAAAGTGTCTTTATTTGAACAAACTCAAACAGACAAACAAACAAAGAAACAAACAACAAACTCTAACTAAAACTAGGGCTCAGGAAAAACACACAGCGAACTGACTCTGGGAACTGACAAGGGACTGAGCGCTAACACAGGGGACTGAGGATGAGGAAACATAGGGAAACATGGAGCTGGAGCTAACTAAAGACACAAAGGGGAACTAGAGACAAGACAGGACTGGTGAGACAGGACCAGGGGCACAAGAGACCGGATGGGTTAATGGTTAGTTAGGTTATTACATTTGTGCATGTATCTAGTGTTTGCTGGATTATTAAAACTATTTGAGCAATTTGTGTGTGTAGACAGAGCAGAACCCAAAGACAACCAGGATGTAGATAGTTTGCGTGCTGATAATCTTTACTCCAGAATCTCTTCTTGGGCAGTAGAGTCAAGCAGAAGAGCCGGCACTCATCAGTGTCTTAGAATCCATGAATACAAGACCAACCATAGGGGGGGGCGGGGGGGGGATTTTGATTGTGTGGGACTAATTTCCCACTGGGATTTCCTTCTAACGGATTTACTTCTAACATGTCAAATTGCAAATTATGTGATCAAAACGTAATTTTATCTATAAGAACAACATATAATATATTTTAAACATTTAAAGTACCTTTCACAATACCACATGAGCAGGTATACAAACTGAGTTTTATACCTGCTCACACACACACACACACACACACACACACACACACACACACACACACACACACACACACACACACACAAATGTAGAAAGCTGTATTTTGAAAGAGAATCTAAAAACTTATCAGACAGATCTAAACGTTTGGACCTTCACAAATAATGTTAACAGCATTTAGAATTAGACAGCGATTTTAAATGATGTTTTTTTACTTTACTCTTTCCTACTGTAATTATCTTTTTTGGAATGCACTGTTGAAAAAGAAAAAAAAATGTCCTGGGTGACGGCTATGCCATCAGTAAAGAACTAGTTTAAAAGAATGTAAAGTATTTCATCAGAAATGTGGAGGACTTTCCCACATTTTTTCTAGAGTAAATTACAAAGATTTACCTTTAAACTGTCCCAAATTTCCTACTGCACTTAATGTGCTACGAATGGTCAAGATTTGTCAAAAAAAATCCTATGAATTTTCACCTGTTAACAGCAACCTGGATACCTGTGACAACAGCGACGAACCTGCGAAACACTTCTTTAATGAATGGAACTGTAACAGGACAAATTGAGGGAAGGACAATGGACACAGATGACAGTTGTGAGTAAAATTTTCTTTTTTTGTTTATTTTGAGTTTAGTAAAGAACATATACTGTATGTGGCGCAGCTGCAAGTGGTATTCTCCCTTTTCTCACTTTGATTGCTCATGTAATGCTCCTCCAGCTCATGCAAACGGACATTCAATAATTAGACCTAATCTCATCAGGTGCATGATCCTTGCAAACTTCACATACCGGCACCAAACCATGCCCACGCCATCACATACTTCTACCATCAGTGCAAGGTTGAGAAGCCATCCCTTTTGCATACAACTCCCTATATATATATATATATATATATATATATATATATATATATATATATATATATATATATATATATATTCTGTTGGTTTATATATATACACACACAGAGACACACAGACAGAGAGAGAGAGAGAGAGAGAGAGAGAGTGGGAGAGAGTGAGCGAGAGCGATAGCGAGAGCAGAAAGCAGCTTGTTCTGAAGGTAGATGTGTTCTGAAGGTAGATGTCTCACCATTGTCAAGAACTACCTAGGAAATGACAATTTACCTACCAAATGTTACAAACTACCTTCCACACCTCATAATTTGCCATAAATGTCATTTTTCATTTGTATTTCTGTCATGTTTCTAAGATCAACATACATTTTTGCTATTTGTCTTAGATGGCGCTAACATACGACTTGTTGGTGGTAGTAACTCCTGCTCTGGTAGAGTGGAAGTCTATTATAATAACCAGTGGGGAACAGTGTGTCATGATGACTGGGACATGAATGATGCACAGGTGGTGTGTAAACAGCTTGGATGTGGTATTGCTGTCAGTGCTCATGAAAGTGCCGCCTTTGGTCAGGGAAGTGGCCCAATATGGATGGATGATGTTCAGTGTTCAGGAAGAGAAAACATCATCACACAGTGCACTCATAGAGGATTTGGATCACATGAGTGTAACCATGGTGAAGATGCTGGTGTTACTTGCTCAGGTACCGAAAAACTCAAATTATGACCTTGTAATAAATGTATTATAAATGTATAATAATAAATATATTAAACAAATTCGTTTTAGCGGATAGTAAAAACAATACATAAATATAGCACAATTACTTAGCTTTCTGACATTTGTGCATGTATCTAGTGTTTGCTGGATTATTAAAACTACAGTATTTAAGCACTTTGTGTGTGTAGACAGGGCAGAACCCAAAGACAACCAGGATGCAGATAGTGTGAATCTTTCCTGATAATCTTTCTCAAGAAAAAAAGTCAGCACTCACCAGTGTCTGAGAAAACATGACAGAAGAGTTCTAACTTTATTTGCTATGGCTCTTGATCAGTCACTCAACTTGAGTGTATCCTTCATCCATGCATTGAGCTGTTACCAGCCTAAAGTACCTTTGCTTTTGTGCATGTACTACAGGATAATATAAGTGGAGTTAGCATACATGCAAGAATGCGATAGCAACCAGAGCAGTTTGAGCAAAGACTCATTAACCCCAGTCTTTATCATGCTTGCCAATCACTGTAGAACATAAGTAAGATATATGAGAGTGTGTTCAATTCAAAGCGGGACTTTTGATTGAATGGAATAAAAGAACAGTTATAAGAGTTAAAAAACTCTATTTATTATGAAATTCCGAAACTGTGATTATAAAACCGTTGCCTGTGGGCCACCGGAACTACCTCATATGCTCTAAGTATGGCTGATTTAACTACATCATATTTCAAACCATCTTTTATTGTCAAGATAAAATACACTTCTAAAGCCATGCCAACTAATTAGCTTTGAAGTAGCAGTTATCCTGCTACCAAAGAACTCGCTATTTTTAAAAAATAAAGGTCGATCTGAATGCACATAATGTAAATGAAAGAAAGGATCCACCACTGCCTGCATTACTTCCGGGTTCTTATACTAGGCTACAGATTTTTATTTATTTATTTTTTTTACAAATAAATACCTGAAAAGTGTGGCGAGCATTTGTATTCAGCCCCCTTGAGTTGGTACTTTGTAGACCCACTTTTTGCTGCAATTACAGCTGCAAGTCTTTTGGGGTGTCTCTACCAGCTTTGCATATGTAAAGAGTGAGATTTTTGCCCATTCATTGCAAAATACTGGTCCTTCTCAAAAACTTAGCATATTCTGATGAAGTTCATTATTTTCTGTAAAGTACTGATAAACATTAGACTTTCATATATTTTAGATTCATTACACACAACTTCAAGCCTTTTATTGTTTTAATATTGATGATTTTGGCATACAGCTCATGGTCTTTCTCAAAAAATTTGCATTTTACAAGACCAGTAGTTCAAGCTCAGTGAGATTAGATGGAATAGCAATTTCCAAGTCCTGCCACAGATTCTCAATTTGATTTATTTCTGAATTTGACGGCGGCATTCTAACACATGAATGTGCTTTGATTTAAACTATTCCATTGTAACTCTGGCTGTATGTTTAAGGTTGCTGACCTGCTGGAAGGTGAACCTTTACCCCAGGCTGAAACCTTTTTCAGATTCTAACAGGGTTTTGTCTAAGACTGCCCTGTATTTGGCTCCATACAACTTTCCATCAACTCTGACCAGCTTCATTGTCCCTGCTGAAGAAAGCAATCCCCAAAACATGATGCTGCCACCACCATGTTTCGGGTGGGGATGGTGTGTTCAGGGTGATGTCCATGTAATTTTGTCCATACAGCGGAGCTCTTTGACAATCTTTAAATGATGACTCAAGACATATCTGTTTCTACTTGGACTAATCCCACTCCCAAACCCACCCAAAAAATAAACTGAAAAAAAAAAAAAAAACTCTTCCCAACTATGTTTGACTGATGGCACTAGTGTACTTACCCAGTGTAAATATCTATCCAGTGACGGACATTTCAAAGCACTTTCTGTAAGTCGGTGTGGATAGAAAAATAAATAATTTTGGTCTCATCTGACCAGAGCACCTTTTCCAAATGGCTTATTACAAACTGCTTTCTTTCAACAATAGATTTCTTCTTGCCTCTTTTCTAAAAGGCCAAATTTGTGGAGTGCACGACTTATAGTTGTCCTGTGGACAGATTCTCCCACCTGATATGTGGTTCTCTATATCTGTTTAATGCTCTCCTCTCCTTTAAGGTGGACGGCCATGTCTTGGTAGATTTGCAGTTGTGCCATACTCTTTTCGGGTGATGGATTGAAGAGTTCTCCATGAGATTGGGATATATTTTGATTACCTAACCTTCCTTTAAACTTCTCCACAAGATTATCCTTGACCTGTCTGGTGTGTTCCACAGGCTGTTGCTGTTTGTTCACTAATGTTCACTAACAAACATTTAAGGGCTTCACAAAACAGCTTTGTTTTATAACCGCTGCATGTTACTTGTATTAGAGTAAAGGGGGCTGAATACAAATATAATTTGTAACCATTTTAAAAATAATGGCACTCTATTTAGTACATTGGTTTAACAGAGTATCGCCTGTTAATCATCTCTACATTCAGCAGGGCAAATGAGAAGCCTCTGGCTGACACCAATGCCACATGGCCAGCACTTATATTAAATATTAATTATTTTAATTGAATAATTATTTGGAGGGGGAAAAAATTCCCAAGAATAACATACATACATACTTTTCTGACTGAGGTGTTTTTTTTGTGTGTGTGTGTGTGTGCGTGCGTGCGTGCGTGCGTGCGTGCGTGCGTGCATTTTCAAGGCTGAGGAGTCATTAATGTTTTTTTATCTAATAAATCAGGACTAAGTCAGGTCAGGCTGGTAAATGGTACGGGTAACTGTTGTGGTCGAGTGGAGATCCAGCACAAAGCCCAGTGGGGAACAGTGTGTGATGATGACTGGGACTTAAAGGATGCAGAGGTGGTGTGTCGACAGCTTGGATGTGGTAAAGCAGTCAGCACTCCTCATAATGCCCGCTTTGGTCAGGGAAGTGAACCAACCTGGCTAGATGATGTTCAGTGTACTGGAACTGAGAGCTACATAGCTCAGTGCTCACACAGAGAATTTGGAGGAGAGAACTGTGGACATCATGAAGATGCTGGAGTCGTGTGCTCAAGTAAGGTTTTCTTCCTCTTCTTCTTCTTAAGCACTACTTTACTACTTACAATAGTAATACAAAACAATACGATATTATTATTATTATATATATTTTTCTATTATAAATAAGATTTGCAGAGTCCCACATTGACTCGGATCTCCCCAAACTCTGTGGTCTCACCTGGAGAAGTCCTTCAGTTCAGATGTTCCACACCCAGCCCAACATGCATCTCTGTAGACTTCAGTTTATATAAAACTGGGACATTAGTAAAGAGTGAAACTGCAGAGACTACAACAACATTTACTCTGACTGTAGATGAATCACATCAGGGCCAGTACACCTGTGACTACACATACAGGGAAAGTAACTCCACATCATCCAGGAGCAGCTCCATTAACATCACTGTGGGTAAGTGTCTTTTTCTAGATATCGGTTCCCAGTGCCAAGTCAAGCGTGACGACATGACAATACGACACATTTCAATACTTTGTGGTGATGAGTTAACAAGCACCAATTTGTCTCTGGAGCAGCTTCTGTGTGCTCATGCCGTGCTCAGATCTTGGATCTATACCACAATATTTGCATTGTTGATTGAATTCTATCTTTGTAATTTCTTCATTACCAGATAGACCCACATTGACAGGCTTTTATGTTTGATGTTCCTGGCAAACTTATCTGTTGGTTTCTAGTAAATTTGCAGCAACCCAGGATCTCCTTCAGTGATGCTGATGGACCAGAAGTAACAAGAGGCTTCAGCTTCTCCATCATCTGCTCCACTGAACCTCAGTATCCAGGAGGTTCCTTCAACTTGCAACTCAATGGATCCAATCTCATCAAGACTCAATCAACTATTAAACACTCAGCTGTCTTCCTTTTTCCTGAGGCAGATTCTGTCCATCAGGGAAACTACAAATGTACTTATGAAGTCAACGTGTCTTCACACACCTTTACCTCCACTGCCAGTGAACCCCTGTTCATCATTGTGAAAGGTTTAGTATAAAGTAATTATTTTGTGGGTTCTGCAGTCAAAGTTCTGACAATTTTGATGATGATGATGATTTCTCTCTTAGCATCTCTGGCTCCTTACATTGGTGTTGGAGTGACAGTAGGACTGCTTCTCATCTTAGTTCCAGGCATTATGTACTTTTTCAAGACACAAAAAAAACAGACATTTCATGTCAATAGCAAGAAAAACACTCCGTGTAAGTAGTGAAAGTCAAAAATGTTTCACAATTTAGAGATGTAACTAAAAATGCGCACTTTTTCCCGCGAGATCCCGCAATTTGGTACGCGACATGCCGCAAGATCCCAAAAGCAACATTTGGGAATTTAAATAAATGTGTTGTGCTTCACTGAATATCCACCAGATGGCACATAGAAGGACTTTATCTAAAAGCCAGACCAAGGTCAACGAAGAATTGTGTATAATTATTTAGCCTAAAACAATATTGTTTTAAATGCTGAAGCAAACATGAATTTTATTTTGTTTTACAATAATAATATTTTATGATAATGTGCGTATATGTGCTTCATATTATGTTCATAATGATGAAAAGAGATGCCCTAAATTATGAGGTGCCGTATAGGGCTTAAATCAAACTTCACTCATGCACACACACGTGAAACACTTGCATACACATATATGAAACAGTCACATCTATATATACTACTAAGTGCTCACACAACTACATATGAAATGCGCGCACACACATCTATGAGACGGACGAATGAACACATACAGTAACTATGCGAATGTCCTGATTCGTGAATATGTCAACATGTCTTCGTTAAAACGTAAAAATGTGTCAGAAGACATGAATGAACAAATATAAACATGACGTGCTTCGGGCTTTTTATAAAAATAATCATCTGGCCTTTTTGCTGTTTGTGTCCAGCATTGAATAATTATTTCATTATTTGAACACGGCTGGAAATAATAGCTGGATTGTGATTGTGGATTTATGATTGAAATAAAGCTGTTCATCGGCTGCGTGAACCCGCGGCTCGTACTTTCACTTTACAAAAGGTGCAGACATACTCCCCCAGAAAGTCATCGCCTCTTGAAAATAATGCAGATCAAACATACATCACCTGTCCATAAATAAAAAATAATATTTAAGAATATACGCAAAATGTATTTCACTTAAATGTTACAGATTTCATTGTGATGCTGACAAAAGGTCCAGGAAGGAAACGGGTTTCATTATTTTACAAAACCTGAATATATTCAGTAAATTCATGAATTACACTCAAAGTATCAAATCCAACTATGAAGTCTGTTTTAATTGATACCATTAAACATTTTATTGGTTTCAATTTATGTTTGTTTTGCTGGCGAAATACATTTTAGGCAGAGACGTCTGCTCGGTCTTGTTCATTTATTTCAAACCCCTCAATTCTGCCAATTCCCCCGTCAGTGAAACCGGTTTAATAACTTCACACCTATCACGAATGAAAGGTGAGAAGAGGGATTACAGTAACTCAGCATTGGAGACAATATTGTTTTAGGCTAACTTTATTAAAAATTAAACACTTTCGTCTTCTTTGCTGTACTTCGTCTTTTTGCACACGCGTGTGCATCTTTAAATTTTAACAGAAAATAATAATGGGCTGGTAGGCACGTTATTTTTTCATGTAACTTAACCGGCTAAATGAAGGATACAAACATACACAATAAATGAATAATTGCGTTTGCTTTTACATTTGAGCACTCATGTATAAATAGCGTTTTCCTTGTACATACTACCATATAATATATGTGTGTCTAATACTGTTTTATTGATATTTTACATTACATGCAATTTGTAATTTACTTGCAATTGTACTTCTAAAATGACCTTGCCGTTTGGAAATGGCGTGGGATTATTAATTAAGAACTTAAACAGAAACTAAAGGGAACTAAAAACACAAAGTAAACAGAGCTCCACCTTCTCTACGTGAAAACAGACGTGCTCTGGAAACTAAAGCAAAAACTTGTATCCTGTCGGGGCTTATGCCATTACCGAGCATTTATTTGAGAGAGAGAGGGTTGTGTTTTTGCACTAGTAAACTAAGCGCGCACGTTGAACGGTTGCGTGCCGCTCTCTCATTCTCGCCAGCATTTGAGAAAGACAGAGACTTGGGATTTGCCTCCGTCTTTTAAAAGCGCGCTTTGTTTGTCTGGCAGCCGCGTGTACAAATGGCCGCACCGGTGCCTGTTCAGAACTCTGCCCATTCTGAACAGTTTACCGCGTCGTGTAATTCACAAATTTACTGAATATGTTCAGATTTTGAAAATTAACGACAACCGTTTCCTTCCTTGACATTTTGTATGAACTGAAGCTCAGGACGCCTTCTTTTCTTGTTTTAATCTGTAATATTTAAGTGAAATATATTTAGCGTATATGCCCAAATAAAAATCAATATTTTTTTAAAAATATTCTTATATGCACACGAAGTGCTTCGGGCTTTTTATAATAATAAACAATGTTTTTTTGCTGTTTGTGTCCAGCATTTCATCCATTATTTGACCATGGCTGGAAAAAAAAATTCAGATTCGTCCGTAAACCTTCACTTTACAAAAGGCAGCGTTTTGATCATGTTTATGTTTATTTATTGTAGCATGATATGGTTTCTATAGTAACAACCTAACAAAGAGATAGGATAGATAGATAGATAGATAACACAACAGGTTGAACACAGATAGTTGTATTTAGTAGTTGTACTATTCTTATTTAAGTGAATATATCTGTCTCTGTAGCCTAAATATATTCAATACAATTCATTTGTAGGTGCCAGAAACACATATGAGAGTTTCTATGGAGATACTGAGATGGATGACAAAGCTAATTATGAAGCAGAAACCATTTTGGACCAAATGGAGGATTCGGCCGACTTTCAACATTGACCACATTCACGTTGATGCTGATGAACAAAAGCAAGACATGGGCAATGATAATGAGGATAGTCTGTGTAACATAAGTGTAGTGCAGGGAGCTAAAGAATTAGAACTGGTGGTGGTGTTAATGTTATGGCTGATTGAAGTTCATGAAAAGTTTAACTGATTTAATGCAAATTTATCTTACTAAAATAATTGTATAAATAAATATAGTCAAAAACTATAGGCATTTAACTTTTTATATGTTTAAGGTGACCTTAAACAAGCCATTCATCTTTGCAAACTCTCCAATGTGGCCAAATTAAAACAATATTGAAAGAAGAGCGAGTCAAAATTCCTCCACAGCGAAGTGATAAACTCACTGCCAGTTATTGAAAATGTGATTGATTGCAGTTGTTGTTGCCAGGGGTGGCACAACCAGTAATTAGGTTTAGTGGCAATTACTTTTTCACATACGGCCAGGTAGATATGAACAGCTTATTTCCCTTAATAAATGCAATCATCATTTAAAAGCTGCATTTTGTAATTACTTGGGTTATCTTTGTGTAGTATTAACATTTGTTTGATGATCTCAATCATTTATAGTGTGACAAATATGCAAAAAAAATAATCAACAAATACTTTTTCATAACACTGTACAACCTTTCCACAATTTGCATTTTGCTGTGTTATTATCTCATAATATTTGCATGATGTTACCTCTATTGTCCTACGTTATTTTACAAATACACTTTACAGTATATAATTGATATAAAACAAAACATTTAACCATTGTTAAAATTGCATGGTTTTCTGAAATAAGTATATCGCTTACTAACTAACTAACTAACTAAATAAAAAAAAGTCACTATTAATGTTACTTTTTGTTTGTTTGTTTATTTGCTTGTTTGTTTTAGGGGGCTCAGTGATTCCAGAAATGTGTACAACACATTTACATAATAAAGTTGTTTCCTTACTTGTGCTTGAAATCAAAGTGGTCTCTGAAATATGGTGTGACGCTTTGTGCAGGACAGCTGAGGGGGGAAAAGAGCTCAGAGCCAAGAATAACGTTCAGCACAAAAGCACAAAAAAGTCCTTTATTGGCCTCCTTCAGCGTCACAAAATTATAATACAAAAAGTAAAAATAAAGAAAAAGGTAAAAGAATGGAGCGTTTCGGGCGTGAGCAGCACACCTGAGCTCCTACTCCGTTCTCTCCTTCTCGCACATACTGTACACCTCCGCAGTGCACACAGTGGGGAGGGGCGGCAACTCTTACAAGGGCCACATAAACACAATGTGGTATACAACATAGTAGTGTCCGTTACAATGGCCAAGGGTTTGCTTCATAAGAATTTGATGGCATTTCGCTTTCAGCTGTTTTATACTAATTTATACTAATTGATGAATACAAACCTAAATCAAATCATCAAAACCCATCAAAATCTATTCATGATTTGGACATCAGCATGGTCCCACGTATGTTTTAATAAAGACAGCAAACCCATATTTCAGTTCTCAATCAAATATACAAACGTCAGGGTGGACATTTTAAAGCATTTTAGGCAGACAATTTAAGCATACAATTTTATAGAAGAGCTTTTATTACAACAATACACAGAAAAATATATATGCATTGTGGTTTTTAAGTGCACATTGCACAGGGGTGTCAAATATGTTCTTGTATTTTGTAACCGGTTTGGAACACAGACGGAAACAACAAACACAGACACGAGGCGAGGTCTTACGGAAAAGGGGTAATTTTATTTAGGATAAAAGGGAAGGAAATGGTTAATGGAAGGAGGAAGAGAAAAAGGGACGGACAGGTGTGCATGTGCAGGTCTGGTAAACAGATCCCGGCTGGTACGCACACACAGGCTGATGAGCGGTGGCGGCGGACAGAGTGCCGCATGCTCATGGCTGTCCTTGCCGCGGTGATCAAACGATGGAATACCATTCGCGACTTTGAAGTCCTTCGGGCACGTTCCATTGCCCCACTCACATGGAATTTTTATAAAGTTTTTTCATAAAGTTTTCTAATGCCTAAGTATTTTAGGTTCTGTGAAGAGGCATCCCTTCATTATTTGGGTATAGCCAATTAATGCTTCTAGTTGTTTTTTTGTATGTGAATATGCACTAGTTTTATATTTTAAAAATGTCTATACAGATATTATTCAGGTTTTTAAAACTCCAACAACAGGGGTTTAGTAAAATATAAACTGATGATTCAGTATAATGGTAACAAATACCTTCTCTGAGAATTTATATGATACTTCCATGACACAATGTCATATCCATAATTCTTGAATTGACGAGACAAAATAATGTTTTCCTTTTTCCTGTAAAAGCAGTATATCGTAAATTTACTGCAATAAACCATATTTTCGTATGATTTTAACTTAAATTTAAGGTCTTAGTCGGTAAAATGAATTACAGTTTTTCACTGTAAAAAATCTCATGAAATATGATATATCTCGAGTGGCTGACATAGGGGACAGTGCCCATTTAAGCAGTATATATAACATATAACAAACCATAAAAGTATGGTATAAGGATATGGGCAGCATGTGATGTAAACACATGTGATGCCTGGAACATGCAAGTGTACACAGGCAAATGCTGTTCCTGGAAAAAATCAGGGGAAGTTGGATGTCCTAGAAATGACACCAGGTCTACTAAATTTTTTTTAAATATGTTCATGCAGTGTATGGATCAGGCATTATATTTGTAATATAGTTTTCCCTGTGTACATTTGTTTTCAATAAATACATCCTACCGGTCAGTTTTGACCAGGAACACAAAAGTTATTCTATGCCAGTTTAAAAAATTTGACATGTTTAAAAAAAGTGACTTTAGTAAGCACTTCTTGCAAGTACTTTGTGATAAATAATACAAGAGGTTTCATCCTAGTATTTGTTATAATCAAAATACTATCTATATAACATTTTTCTCCTAAAACAATGAGTGGTATGAGCTCAGGTAAATAAGGCCTGCATGAGACAAAAATACAAGTTAAAAACATGTAATGTTTACAAGAGTTAAAGCTGATTAAAAGATATAACCGAACATTAGGTGATAATATATTTATTATTGTTGATTTATAATGGAATAAGATGATTCGGTCAAAAGTGACCTGGAACATTGAGTGTGAGTCAAATACAAACAAACAACATGAGCTTTATTCCTTAACAGCAGGGAAATGCTGTAGGTGCACGACAAATACACACACTTATAGACTAAGATGGATTACCCAAAGTGTATCAAGCATGATCAAGAAAGCAGTGAAAAGGAGCAGATCTTTGTGCACAATGGCTAAGGAAAAGTACAAAAGTATAAAATTATGCCTTCAGACAGAAAATCAGCAGTACTCAAAGGAAAAGAAAACAGGCAAAGACCATACGGGAATGCACATTATATACTACTACAAAATTGCTTCTGACCTTCACGCTCACTATACGCTAAAGAAGCTGTTCCATGAACCTCAAAATGTTACTTTACTAACAACATTTATAGTTACTAACAAGCTTAGGTTTTTGTCACCCCTATATAAAATGGCTATTGATATGCTATAGTAGATGAAAAGATGTAACAAAGGGAAGTTTGTTACTGGTTCCTGAAACTTGAGGTCTTTAAAAAAAATAAACATAAGTTAATTTCTCTAAACCCATGTAATGCTGTTAAAGAGATTTATGAGGCATTTTCTGTGACCAGTGTGGTGGAAATTATTTAAAGAAATCGGAGTCTCAGTCTAAGTCACAATAAGAGAAGAAGATTTTATTAGAGACTGCACTGGACGTCTCAGTCTCACACACACACACACACACACTTAGCATCTGTGAGAAAGAGGTACTTCCCCTTCTCTCAATCTGCTTATATACACACCGAAGATTACGGCGTTCACACAAAATCTATATGTTGCTGGACAGATGTTTCCTGTCCTTCTCTCTAAAGCTGGGGTGTTGAAATTATGAATCCCCTCACCTTGTTAACTTCCCCTCCAAGAGGGGAACCTGTTACTCTAGCAGCTATGTTGCAAACCGTTCGGTCATCACTATAACTGCTGAGTAGCACCTTAAAATTGGACAATTTGACAGTATACACAAGCATTTTCTTTACCATATAAGGTTATTCATTAAAAATTTCTACCACACCAGCAATATAAATTAGCTTATTAAGAAGCATTTCTTGCCATTAAACTTGTTAGGAAATATACTTGAGCATCTGCCCCTTTCTCCATGATGTCCAAACTGCCCTGTTGTCAAAGCAGTTTTGAAGGTCCATCCATGGGCCTCATCTTAAAAAAGCCAATAAATATATATCCCAAAGGTATTATGTTGTAGGCAAAAGTAATAATATACACCATATTAAAATATATTTTTGCTTTTCATATTTTGTTCGTGTCATAATTTGTCAAACATATTATTGATTATGGTAGTGCCTTGCACCTCCAGGGTCCGGGTTCGATTCCCGTCTCTGTGTGCATGGAGTTTGCATGTTTTTCCCATGCTTGGTGGGTTTCCTCTGGGTACAGCCCAAAGACATGTAGGTTAAGTTACTTGGCAAAGCGTGCCAAATAACCTGTAGTGTGACCATGCGTATGTGTGTGCCATGCAAAGAATTAGCACCCTGTCCAGGGCGTACTTGTCCTTGTGCCCTAAGTCTCCTGGGATAGGCTCCATGCCCCCCGTGACCCTGAATACAGGATTAAGCAACATAGATCATGATGATGATTGATTATGTGCAAGCATTGTTGTAAAATAACAAATTACAAGGCCAAACTTCACCTTTTTCCCAGATGGAGTGAAAAGTAATGGGTAAGATGTGGAGATCGTGAAAGAGAAAGAGAGAGATAAACAGACTGCTCTACAGGGAACAGAAATTGTGCAGGAAACGGCAGGAGACAGAGACAAGTTGGTAGCAGTCGCATCCGGTCAGCAGTTCCGCTTGCCATAAGAAGTGCTGGAAAAGACTCGTTGAGAATGGTCCAAATCACTTGGACCAAAATATTTAAAAACAATATTGATTCGCTAAGAACAAAAGTGGGAGGGTTCGAGGCTTACAAACACAAATGAACGTAATACAGTTTAGATTTTTTTTTTATATTGCAAATAAATTATATTAAGAAATACAGTGCAATATTGTGACTAAATAACTTTCATTATTAAAATAAATAATTATGTTAAATAATTACATGTTAAAGTAACATTCTTCTCTGCCTAACTTTAAGGGGGGCGGCACCCCTGTGCGCCGTATTGACCGTCCGCCACTGGCTGGTAGAAACCTTTGTCTTTGCAAACAGGAAGTTGCAAGCAAAGTTTGCTTCAACTTTCACAGCTTTTATTCACAATTGAGAAAGATGATCTTATTGATGGACAATTCTGAGACATTGTCAAAAATCCTGCTACTCAGTGTAACTTAATCGAGTCCCATCCAGTAATGGGTACGATTTATGTTAATCTGCAATAGTTACACCTCACATCGGGTGGTGTGTTATGATGACATAGTATAATGTGTTTTGTTATAACATTCCATGTTCCATATATGGGTTGCTATAATTTTAGGTTAGGTTATTTGTTGGCGTATGGTTTTAAAACCTTCAATATGGAAACTTTTCTGTCTCAATGCAAGGCCATGTACATTATCTCATTTTAATAATAATACTCTAAACAACTGTTTGTGATGGAATAATGTAAAGTTAATATCACTTCTACTCTATGATAATTCTAGTCCTGAAATAATATAGGCGCCTGTCATAGGTACCTTCCAGCACTTAACCATGTAGTACTACAGCTCTCAAAATATAGCTAATGTTCATTTATATTTCAGTTAATTTAGATTAGTGTTACCAAGATTAAAAATAATGGTCTGGTTCAAAAAAATTTTCCCCTTTATTTTCTCTCCATAGTCAATGTCCTTACAGCTTCTCTGCTGGCTTGTAAGTGAACTTATTATTTGAATAAAATGTATTTACTGTAAAATACTTCTGATGATGTAATGGCTTTTTTTCAATCATGATCTACACATTTTAAAATTAATTATAATCTAAAAACTTTAATTGTACTTTAAAATTACTAGTTATCTTGTTAACTCCACAAACCTAATCTCTGAAAGTAGAAAAACTATTTAACTTTTTAACTATATGTACCAATTATGATTACTATTAAGATTTATTATATCGATTCAAGATTTTAAAAATGTATAAATAAAATAAACTGCTTATGTAAGTGTGCTTGTAGTGTTATCACTTCTGAATTTTATACAGTAGTAAATACCAGCACAAAGATTGAGATGATAGATTGTGATATAGGATGTAACACATGACAATCCCAATGTCATCATAAAGTTGCAACAGATGGAGGTTAACCGTAAACTTTAAATTTTGCTGAGCATAAAACATTTACACTTTTCTTCGAATCAACAAATTGCTGAGTCAGTCATTCAATCACAATAATAAAAAAAGAACATTCAACAAGGTTACTCAATCTTTTAAAACGCATGTCTGACAGGTTTCATTTCTTCTTCTCCTTCTTCTTTTCATTCTTGTTTGACCTGTTTTGGGATTTGTTTCTGATTTTCTTTTTTAAAAAGTTATTTTATTTAATTTTATTATTTATTTTATTATTTTTTATCATTTTATTTCCATGTTTATCTTTCTGCCATGTACTGTTTCTTGTTTTTATATTCCCCATTTTGTTCTCTTTTATTTTATTTTCATGTTTATTTAAGTGATTTTATTTAATTTTATTAGATTTTCATTCCATTTTTTTACATTCATACTTTTTCTTTCCTCTCCTGGCAGATCATAATAACTTAGTACATTTCTAATAACATCAGGGGGGTTGTTTAAAATGTTAATTTTCAACATTAAATTAGTAATGTTTAATGTACTAATTAAACATTAGTAACAAATCGTATTTAAAAAGTGCAGCATACACTGTATGTTTTAGGCAGTACAAAGAAGTTTATTATTCATTATGTAAAATACATTTCTGAGAAACAAAGTGCTGACAGAAATTAAATCATATGGGAAAACTAACAAAATTCACTATAATTAATTAATATTGCATTTAGCTGTTTGTTCTAAATGCCGCTAACATACGCCTCCCTGGTGGCAGTCACTTCTGCTCTGGTAGAGTGGAAGTCTATTATAATAGCCAGTGGGGAACAGTGTGTGATGACTGGGACATGAATAATGCACAGGTGGTGTGTAGACAGCTTGGATGTGATAATGCTGTCAGCGTTAACAATAATGCCACCTTTGGTTGGAGAAGTGGCCCAATATGACTGGATGATGTTGGCTGTTCTGGAAGTGAAAGTGTCATCACACAGTGCTCTCGTAGGGGATTTGAAATGCACAACTGTGTCCATGGTGAAGATGCTGGTGTTACTTGCTCAGGTACAGCAATCTCATATTATGATTTTTTTTAATGAATATCATATGATTACATTTTTACTGAACTATTGAACTAATTATTGGCTAATATATAATGTTCATATGTGTATTGCCCACTCAAACAAATTAAATATCTCTCAATGACCTCCAATTAAATTAAAATATTTTATTATTTCAACTATTTTTGTTTTTAAAGTTTTTAACAGACATACAGCATAGATTAAACAAAAGGCATGTTTAAATATAAAAACATGTGTAAACAAAAGGTGTAACTGTATGCCATCCCAGATCCTATAGTCCCCCCCCACCCATCCCATCTCAGGCCATTCCCCAGGAGAGACAAAGACCCATAGTAATACAACATCAAAATGTACACATCCAGTGAGAACGGAGCATATACACATGTATACATATACACACACATACATATACACACACATACATATACACACTTACGCATAGAAGGGGATGTAGAATGAAGTGGATGAGATAAATAATGATTGAAGTATGTAAACGTATACATGCATACATGCACACAAGTCTGCATACAAATGCACATACATACAGTATACAAATTGTAAAAAAGGGGGGGGGGGGGACCCCTCCCTAACCCCCCTCCAGGTCTTGGGGACAATCAGGTGAGGTTGTAACTTCTAGAAAGAGATCCTATGTCCTATGGAGCTTCCCTGTAGAGCTCCTGAGAGAGAATCTAAGCTTCTCGAGGTTATAAAGAACGTCCTTGACCCAAATTTTATGAGATGGAGGATGTGCGAGTTTCCAGCTGAGCAAAATTAATTTTCGGTCTAGAAGGATGGTAAATGCTAGTGCCTGTTTCGCTACTCTGGGCAAGTCTGTATTGAGGGAGATACCAAATATAGCTGATAATGGGTTAGGGGGTAATAGTGTGTCCGTAGGCCCTGTTTAGTGTGTCAAAAACGTGTCCAAAATGACGTTAATTTGGGGCATGACCAAAACATGTGGACGTGGTTGGCTGGAGTTAAGCTGCATCTGTTTCAAGCCTTGTTGACAGAAGGAAATATTCTAGCCAATCTCGCATTTGGACCCTGCACTGGATCAAGCTGTGCCAGGCACATATGAAAAATAAGTGAACTAAAGATAGCCAATGGGAGCACTATCTTCAATTTTAATGTTGAGACCATCTTCCCATGTAGCTCTGACTGCAGTAGGGGGTTGTGTGGAGGCTAACCAAATACAAAATAGAGATGGATCTTTTGGTGACCGCCCCCACTGACAGCAGACTTTGTTAGATTTTCAGGGGGGTGGTTTGGGAAGTGAGGAAACTGCTTCTTTACATAGTCTCTGATCTGGAAGAAATGGAACAGATGATGATTTGGAAGGTTATATGTAGATGAGAGTTGATGAGAAAATACCTTCAGTGTACAGGTTACTTATCTTGGAAATACCATGGAACTGCCAGATCTTGAATGCGAAGTCGGAATTGGAGCAGTTCCTATAGATTGGAGCTAGAATAGAGGGACCAGAGAGCACAAAGTTTTTCCTAATCTGATTCCAGATCTTCGGAGATGCAGAGACCACTGGGCTGTTACTTAGGCGTGAAACTGGAGTGGCAGCTGTGAACACAGTGCGGAGGAGAGAGAAAATGGGAGAGTCTCTTTCCATACATATACCCACATAGGCAGAAGATCTTGCTCCTCCATCCACCACAAAAGTTTTTGGGTGTTAGCTGACCAGTAGTAATGTCTAAAGTTAAGAAGGGCAAGGCCTCCACTCTTCTTAGGGGACCGCAAGATTGAGCTGCGAATCCTAGCCGGTTTTCCGTCCCACAGGAACTTGGAGATCATTTTATCTAGTCTGTCGAAGAATGATTTGGCTAATAGAATAGATATGTTGAAACGGGTAAAGGAACTTTGGGACAACCACCACTTTAAGTTTACACGGCCTAGCAGTGAAAGCGGCAGAGCCTTCCAGCAGTCGAAGTCCCTCTCAGTCTTCGAAACTAGTGGCAAAAGGTTATCACGAGACAAATCTGACTGGGATGTGGAGACAGAAATGCCAAGGTGAATTGGGTCAGAGATGTATAAAAGCAAGTCGTCTGCATATAATGAAAATTTTGGATTGTGTCACAGCGTACTATGCCACTGAAGCTAGCCTCTGAACGTAGCCAGATGGCAACAGGTTCTATCACAAGGATGAATAACAGTGGAGACAATGGGCAACCCTGTCTGGTGCTTCTCTGTAAGGAAAATGAGGGCGAGAGTGTTGTTTGTTCGCACTGAGGCCATTGGTGAAGAGTACAGGAGCCTGACCCAGCGTATAAAGTCCCTGCCCAACCCAAGCGTGTTCATCACTTCATAGACAAAGGGCCATTCGACCCATCAAAGGCCTTTTCCGCGTCCAGAGATACGACCACCTCAGGCAGTGAACAACCAGGCGTATGAATGATGTTGAAAAGTCGTCTGCTATTATGCCAAGATTGGGGGGGGTAAAAAAAAAAAAAAAAAGTCGGTTGAGGGCCTTCAATCCCGTCATCCCGTTCCTGTTTCTCCTCCTTTTCTTTCCTAGACATATTTCTTCACAGTAAGAGTGATCTTGCGTATAATAGATGCAATACTGCGCGGGTATTAGTCTTAAAGCTGGTCCGTGACCATGTTGAAACTAAAAAGGTTGGGAGCTCGGGTTAGAGCGACTACTCCATCTCACAGTGTAACCGGAAGTCGTAAATGAAAATATTGATTTTTTTTTCCTGTAATTTTGTACAGAAATTAGGGCTGGGGAAATGATTCACTTGCAATAAATGTCGGTTGTTATAAACATTAACGCCATTATTGCAACATGTTTTTTTCCTTCCTGAATTAATTTATTTTGCACACTCATAAGTGTAATTTAAACGTCAAATGCCATCTGTTGAATTCTGAGCTCATGGCTTTACCATGGTAAATCAACACACTAATAGTCTGCATGGTAGTTTCTTTAAGAAGAAATAAACACAGTTTGATCGTCTTTTCATTTTAGAACTGTATATTTTGGCAGATACTGGTAGTTTCTAGGTTTTCTGCACAACACAGAAAATAGATACAATGTGATCTGATCATCTTAGTCAAGAGTATTGGCAAATATAATATCCCTAAGATGATAAAATAATTTAGATATTTCATGTCTTTATTGAACACACTCATTCAACAGTCAAAATGCTAGTGGAAAATTTAAGTGAACCCTTACAGAAATAACTGGTAGACACCCACCTCTTGGCAGCAATATTCTTGACAGGGCACATCGTTCAAGAGGAATTTTAGCCCATTTTTGCTAGAACTGTTTAATTCTGTCATGCAGTGTTATTTTTACATCAGATGTAGTGCTGTGTATAACTTGAAATAGTTAAATTTTGGTTTCATTAGAGCACAAAATATTTTTCGAATACCGCTGTGGAGTGTGAAATATGCTATTTCCAGTTTATGAGCTTGACTACTCTTTTCTATTTACAGCTTAAAAAATCCAGTAGGCTTCAGAATCTTTTTAAAGTTATTTCCCATCACAAAATTATTTCTCTACTAACTTATTTCTTCTAACAAATTTATTTTATTAACCTCACTTTCCAACTTCTTGTCCAACTTATTGACCCAAAAGCTTCACCTGTCACTCAGACCTGAATTTGTAACATTTCAAAACTATTCCTCTACATTGTGATAGGCGTTTGTGCCATTGTACCCATGTAGGTCACAAGTTGAATTGGTCAGCAGCCACAAACATAAATATCAAGTAATGAATAGAAATTTCACATAAAATGCACAGATGCTTGACACACGATTTAAGCAAAATCACTATTACTGCATTACTATATTGAAAAGTAACTTGTTATAATTACTTACTAGTTATTTGTGTCATTTTATATCTAAGGGATTAAATCTTCACTTTAAAACATGTGGACTCTTGTTCATCATTCCTTTTTGAAGGGCACTTGAAATTCAGTTGGGATTTGCTCAGGAGATATATTTGTAGAAATTAATTATTAGATGTTACAAGTTAAAGATTGTAAATACTAATGTGATAAAATTAAATGACTATGAAATAAATAAGAATTATATGATCTTTGGTTTTGTGACAAAAGCATTCATGTGTCATTACGCATTTGTTACAAAACCATGGAACACAAAGGTTTACTTCTACACAGGACACTGGTTATTACCTAAAAACTCACCAATCAGCCAAAACATTACAATTCAGGACATAAAAGCCCATCATGGTGTAGGTTCCCCTTTTGACATCTGGGCAACTCTGGCCTCTCTGGCACACCTGGGGAGTTTGGAGGCAAAGATGAAAAGAGTAAGGAGTTGTAGTAGAAGAGTTCAGGGTCCAGGTTGTGCCAGGTTGAAGCCTTTGTGTGTGGTCAATGGCTTCCCCCAGCAGCAAAGGGTGAAAAGCATGCACAACGTCTGGATAACCCATCTGCATTCCTGTGTCTTTTCCTTGATTGATGGAGGATCGAGGAGGAGTATTCCTATAGTGAGAGGAACCAATTGGTGGTGCAAGGATTGGTGTTGTTTGTCATTGTCATCCACTGAAGGGTTGTGATCAGTGACTAACATGTAGTGACATCCCGTCAGATGGGATTTAAGGGCATTACTGTATTGACCCAGAGGGGCTGCCATTCTCAGCCTTTTCCTCTATTTCCTGAACGTGTCCCCAGCAGTGCTTGTCTTCCTTCTGTTGTTGATTTAAATATTCTTCACATGTTACCTGCTGAAACAAGAAGACAACTGGGTTAGAGTGAGGAGTTGGCCTCTGCCTAAACACTATCCTTCTAGGACAGGCCCGTGCAAGCTGGAGGTGTTTTGATGGTAAATCTTTAACGATGGCAGTGTTGACAGTGGCCTGCAGGTGATGTTCTCAGCTTGTTTCCATTTCATTGTAGCAAGCCTAGCCAGACTCAACCTAGAAGAGCCTGCCACACCTCAAGGACAGCATATTTGCTCCACCAATCCTCCATTACAATGTGAGCAGTGGGAAACTCCACATAATCTCTGATCCAGCAGTGGAAACACACAGCAGTGCAACCCACAGAATGATCATGGGCCCTGGGTCCATGGCTCCATCTTTGGAGTAGATCCCAGCCCAGAGCTCTCAAGGAGCTCTCAAAGCTTTGGCCAGCAGTACAGATTACATTGGGGTGGTAGAGGCACGTACTAGGGACAGCTCCATTTGTGGGGTGCTTTTTTCATTTTTATTATTACAGCGCCAATATGGGTAAAGCTTCCTCTCCCACAGAGAAGTCTATGATCCTGGTGGCCTTGATGATAAGGTGGCCTTATTCCCTTAGCTTCTTCTAATGTTAGACAGAGGAATAAGGTAAGCGCTTCACTCCCATCCACCCTGCTCCACGGTCTTGTCAAATGTTTGAAAGTAGGCTCATCATGTGGAGTAAACAGGGTGGGGAGGTGGCGGGTGAGGGTGGTAAGGTAGAGGTGGTTCCCTGCAAAGGTTGGGGACATGAACTTTAGCTGCTTGAGCCTGTTCCAGTTGGGTGAGCTCTTCTGTAGTCATCTGTACCCCGAGTCAGTTAGTGCCAAACATTTTGCTGTTGGATTCTGGTCTGCAGGGTGGGCCACAACTTCGGCTGCTTGCTTTCTCTACCTGTGTGCAGCATTTCAGTTGGGCAACCCAGAAAACAGACACAATGTGTTACAGATGAGGAAATCAAGTGCTCTTTTATTTCCAAAATTGAGAGAGAATATACAGAGGTGTGAAAAGGGGAATGTCTATTACTGCAACGCTCACCAAAATAAATCAGTTGCATTTCAAAGTAATTCGTAAAATGGCCGCCAGGTGGCACAAAGTGCCATTTTCCGTCATCTCGGTTTAAAAAATAATTAAGTCATAAAACAGTCAAAACAATATGCTGTATCGAAGAAACAGTAATGGTAATTTCCACATCTGTGTATTTTATACAACAAGCATGAAAAATCTGAATCAGAGCTATTGATATTTGCTGTACAATAATGAGTAAAAAAAAAACATTGAACTTGAACATTAAAACAAGTACACTACACTGTAAACCCTAATGCTCAAAGTAATTAAACACACTGAGTACTGTTAACCTAAATAATTGAATGAATAATAATTTTGATTACGTATGTAACAATAACTTAAGTTAAACTTCCACCAACATAAAATCTATAGAGCACTCGTGGCGCAGTGGTAAGTGTTTTGCCTACCATGCGGAAAGCCCGGTTCCGGGGTCAACAATCTCAAAAATTGATAGTTCTGTTTACTTAAAATTGGAAACATCATTAATTTAAAACATTAATGTAACTGATTACCTCAAATATTTGGAGTTTTGCCAACTTAATCGGGTTTACAGTGTAGGGTTTTGGGTCATCTTAAATGTTGTGTCCTTTAAATTATGTTCTATAAATAATGACCCCGTTGCGCTGTACCGCTGCTGACAAAACCTTATAAAATACAAATCACAGTACTAAAATTATAGTAATAAATATAGCTGTTTCTTATTTGCATCAAATTTAAGCAAAGTAAATGTATACTTGTGTCACAGCGTGCGCCCAAATCAATATCGCTCCTCACTCACTCCAAAGCTCACTAGGTAGGCGGCCTAGGCGCGCACTGCAGACTGATTTAAGCAACCACCTACTCGCAGTATACCTTCTTGGACTACTGGGTCCAAGCTTGTAGAGAGGACTACTACGTCTGACATGGTTACCCTTTTATAATGACTTGAACTCATCAAGAAATGTCTGTCTTTGGCTATAGCGGATTAAACTCAATTCAGCACTTTCAATGTCTTCAACTGAAAGAGGTTTTTTAATCAGAGTCTTTTTCAGCTTGAGCATTTGATTTTCCAAATAAGCTTGCTGTTTGTTCGGATCATTTTCGGTTTGAGTCGCAGCTTGAATCTCTTCTCTTTGATAGTAACTGCAGGATTCCCTTCAGCCGCAACATCCAAGCAAGGAAATTCCATTGGCAACAAATGTTTTAAACCGTGAGGCATCATTTTCAATGCACTGAAGCACTGTGAGGCTATCAGTCCAAAACATAGAGTCTTCAAGTTGCAGCTGAAGCTCTTGCCTTAACATTCTGTCCATCCTTGCCGCAACAATGGCTGCAGTCAACTCCATTGTGTTTCTTTGTTTCAGTGGTGCGACTCTTGCTTTACCCATTACAAACGAACAGTGCTTTTCTCCACTCTCATTTGTCAGCAATAGGTAAGAGACTGTTCCATAGACACTGAGAGGTGATGGAACTGGAGGCGAGGGGCTAACCATCTACAGAGGTGATCCGAACCAGCTGGTATAACGCCTCGCCTTTCACCCCCATTTCCTTGGCGTAAGAAGAGTCAATGAAGTTACCTGCAGCACCAGAATCAATGAACGCGGCACTTCTGACCCGTATGTGGCCAAGCTGGAGGGCCATGAGGCGAGAGACGCTGGGTGTGGTGGTGGAGAGATGGAGGGAGCATGGTGAACTGTTCCCAGAGTTCACCGGGCCTGGGCATTTCCCAGGCAAAGTGGGCATATGGCTCTATGATGCGCCACCAACCCACAATATGCGCAAAGTCCCTCCCTGAATTGTCGTTCTGGCTCTGCAGCGTACAAGGAGGCGCATCCTAATTGCATGGGTTTCCCGGCTCCTGTGCCAACCACGCCGCTGCGACGGTCGTGGCAACAGCCGACTGAGCAGCCACCCCGCGGAGGGTCGCGTTCTCCTGCCATAGCTCTGCCACCTCGCGGCTGAAGGTCGCAACGTCTTGGAGGTCCTTTCGGAAAGACGCAACTTCACCATGGAGCTTATTGATCAGTTTAGCATGCTGGTCAACCACATCACAGAGGCGAGCAAACTCCGCTGGGTTTACTGCTTTTGGCCCAGCCATTCTGTCACGAGCAACCGGAGGGTAAACAGAAAATCCTTAGCAGTTAGCCTGTGTAGCGTGGATGGTAAACCCAAACGCGGAAGCAGTGCGAGTAGGCAGGATAACCACTCGATTAGTTTAAGAACTCTCTTACGCGAAGAGTAAGGATCTACACAAATAAACCCGCATTCTAGCAACACACACTCAAAGAAGCAACCCGAATCAGTGAGTACTCAATAGTCGGCATAGCGTCAGCAAAGGCATGGGCGAACTCAATGACATGTGAAGCGCCATCTTGTTTCCCGTATTACTTCCGGGTCCTAGTGCCGGTCGCGGTGCGAGTACACATGACAGAGTGCTCTGAGCATGCACAACCATTTTTTTAGAACGCAGCATACAGGATGCTTCTCACAGCACTTCTCTCATATTATATATCATAGCCGTATTATACCAAAGAACACCTGTTAGAAATGCTCAATGAAATAAATCCGCTGGCACAGCAGTGACATCACAGCCAGCGGTAGTTTTCAGAAGTTGCCGAAGTGAGGCTATGTTGAGCGGCTACATGAGCGTTGGGGCACTATTTGAAATAGACGCCTCTTTAATAAACGATAGAGGTTTTGAGCTGTACACACATACATTCTCGCTTGAACAACTCATAAAACTACACTTTGTGACAGAATAACAGTAATATTTAAAACACTTTGCAGGCTGCCGTTTGGAGAAATAAAGAATAAACCAGTTGTTGGGTCAAAATAACCCAACAAGGTGTTCATTTGTAAATGACTCACTACATCTCATTTGACACGGCATTACCCACCCCAACAATGTGTTTACAGAAACAACCCAGCATTTTTTAGAGTGTAGTATTACACTCACAAACTGCTTAAGCAGTTTTAATGTGTTTGTGTCTGTAGACAGAGCAGAAGAGCAGATGACAACACAACCAAGATGCAGATATTTTGAGTTAGTGCTGCACGATTAATCATATTGCAATCGCAATTGCGATGTCAGCCTATGCGATTACATAACAGCAAATGTTGCAATTATATTAAATAAACAAATGCATTCGTGGACGTAGTAAGACATTCATTCGAAGAGCTGTATGGCAATTTTTTTAGGCCAAAAATAAAAAATAAGCAGTCAGTGTCATGTAGCACGTGTGCTTGTGGTCACGTGACTTTCCGCAGCGCAGTGTGGAGACAGGAGAAAATGGATACACAACAGACCGACACTGAACTTGTGCCCAGAAAAAAATGCTACCTCGTTTATTTAGCAATATTTTGGTTTCAGGATATCGGACACTGAGCAGAAAGAGGTACTGTGCAAAATTTGCAAAACTAAAGTTGCTACATCACGTAGCAACAGGACAAATTTATATCAGCACCTGAAGCAACACTTAGAAAAGTATGATGAATGCCTGGCGGTAAAAGCCAAAAGTAGTAAAGAGACCGAACAAAAAGCACAACCCAGTGTGAGCAGAACAAATCAACACATTATTACAGATGATAGATGAAGTCTCACGCCATATGAAAAGACGTTGCAACGATACAAGGAAATCACTGACTCCATCACGCACTGCTTGACAAAAAATATGATGCCCATATACACTGTTAGCAAAGAGGGAATTCAGAAAATGATTCGCACATTGGACAAGAGATACCAGTTGCCCTCACAAAACTACTACTCTGAAGTTGCAATACCTGAAATTTACAGTAAGTGCCGTAGCGAGGTTCAAGTTGAAATAACTGCAGTGAAATTTTTTTCAGCCACTACGGACCTTTGGTCAAGCAGGACGACCGAGCCATATATTAGCCTAACCATGCACTTTGTCGACGAAAAGTTTGAACTGAATAGCCGTAGCCTGCAAACATCGTATTTCCCTGATGATCACACGGGAGAGAACATAGTCGCGGGTTTGAGAGAGGCACTGGCTGCATGGGACCTCTGTGAGGATGTTTTGGTGGCTGTCACAACAGACAACGGCACAAACATCGTCAAAGCAGTGACGCTTAATCACTGGATTAGGTTCCAGTGCTTCGGGCATAGATTTAATTTGGCCATCGGTAAGTTAAAGGAATTTAATATTTTCATATTTAAAGCTACTTAACTGTACGTTAAAGAGGACAGCTATTAACAGATTTATTTTAGAATAAATGAAAATACATCTTTTTATAAAAAATATACAAAATACTGTATATGTTACATCCTGCTTAAATGTCCCTGTTTTGGGACAAAATGTAAAAATATATTTTTTTAAAAATGGGTATTTGTTTATTTCTGTACTTTTTACTTTTTAATTTTATTTTAAAGTTAATTTAATGTTATTTAAGATGTTACTGTTATTTAATTTTGTTTTAATTTGAAAACATTGTTAATTTCTAGTTGTTGCTAGATTGCACTGTATACTGTATAGCAGTTGAGAAATACAAATTTCAGCATTATTAGTAATCTGTGTGCGCATTTACCTTGATAAGTGGGTCCACTTGTTTATCGTATCGCAATCGTAAATTGCAATTTTGACCTTAATAATCGCAATGTGATATTTTTCCCCAAATCGTGCAGCCCTAGTTTGAGTGTTTGATAATCTTTAAGAGTCAGCTCTCACCAATGTCTTAGAAAATGTCAAAGTTTCACGTTTGTGGTGGGTTTGAAGGCAAGGCATAATTATAGAGGTTAAAACTTAAATATTTTTAATAAAGATAAACAAAAACAGAAAGACACACTAAACATGAACCAAAACAGAAGGACACAAAACAGGTCATCACCACAGAACAGCATTTCAACAAGAAAGCAGGTTAACCAAACAACAGATGCAAGACAAGAACTGAACTAAGGAGAAGATAATTATATAAAAAAAATAATAATAATAAAATAAATGAGCTACCTCGGTTCAGGTAAATGCTCTCATCACCTGACCGAGGTGCATTCTGGGAAATAAAGTCCAAACAAAAGACAAAATGTCTCTGGGCACAAGGCGCCATCTAGGGGTTATCTCTGACACAAAGAAGATTTATAACTTATCATTTCCTGGAGGATAATAATCGGATTCATTTCACAATGTTACACGTTTCATGCTGTTACAACACACCTACTGCAATTTATGATTTGCTATGATTTGTAAAGAATTTATATGATTTCTCACCTGTTAACAGTGACCTCAACACCTGTGTTTGATAAACCTGTAAGTACAACTATGATAAACCCATAAAGTACTACTGCACTAAATGTCACTGTAACAGGATATCTTGAAGAAAGTACAACAGACACTGGTGACAGATGTGATTAAAAGTTTTGTTTTGTATGCTTGGGTTTGGTAAAGCTTTTCAGCATACACACATGCATGTGGTCCTACTAGTGGTATTCTACCTTTTTTTCACTCATTATCATTGCTCTTTTAATGCTCCCCAGCTCATGCAAAGAGACAAACAATAATTAGGCACATTCTCATAAGCTGTGAGTTCTTTCCCACCCACAACCCCCTTGCATATATTACATACACCAAACCATGGTCCCTGCTACCACATACCCCTGCCATCAGACTGGAGTTAGGAAACCATACCTTCTGTGGCCAACTCAACAAAAGGGTGGGACTGCCAACTTGATGGCCAAAGACTGACTGATGTACAGGATGGGATCCCCCATGTAAAGTCATTGTGCTTGCCAACTAATCCTGATATACTGCGCTCCATGCCCTAAGAAATACTGCTGCACATGCCATAATGAATGAACATCGTATTGCAGTGGATTGTGCCAAAAATTAAATGCTGAATGACAGATGTTTTATTAGTTAAATTTTTTTAAAACAACATTTTAGTGTCATCTTTATTCGTCAACAATATTACATGCTGAGGTCATCGTCACTGTTCATTGATTTCCTTGACATTTTTTATTGTCTCGTCTTGGTTTTAGGAAAAAAGGCAGGAAAACAATGAATTTTTTTTCGTCATTATTTTTGTTGATTAACAGGGCTAAATTAACAAACGTTGACACTTTATAATTAATGTTGATGACATTTATAATTAGACAGTGATATTAAATAGAGTTTGTTTGCTTTTCTCTTTAACACTAATCCTCAGGATAGAGAATTGACCCAATTTTGGATTCTTGATGTTCCTTTGATGCTGAACTGTGACATCATATGCTATGAATCACCCATTTATTAATTACTCATAAGTTACTAAATGATAATATGTACTTACAAAGATTTACCTACCAACTGTTAAATACCTACTATACAAAAGGATTTGCTATGAATTGCTCAACTCATCGCATGCTATAAATCACTGGTGAATTGACTAGATTTTCCATACCAACTGTTTCAAAGTACCCATTACAACTAATGAGCAAAAACTGCTGTGATTTCTCACCTGTTAACAGCTAACTGGACACCTGTTTTTTAGAGACATGTGACCAAAACTGTGACAAGCATGCCAAATACTAACTCTGAAACTCCGAAATCCGACAATTTTTACAAACAATTTATGGCATTTAAAATTAGACAGTGATTTTAAATGCTGTTTGTTTTGCTCTTTTCCACTGTGATTGTATATTCTTTGGAATGCACTGTTTAAAAAAGTGCATGCAGGACGTTCCTACATTTCCAAACCTTTTGCTAGAGAATGGAGAATTGACCCAATTTTGGATTTTTGATGGCCCTTTCCTGCTGAACTGTGTGACATTATACAGTATGCTATGAATCACCTACGAGTGGCATTCTTCCTTTTTTCACTCATTATCATTGCTCCTTTAATGCCCCTACCCCCGCAGCTCATGCAAACAGACAAACAATAAGAAAAAAATAAGCAAATAAACATTCTAATGACAAGTCAATTAATCTATTAGTTAAAAGTAGAAAGTCTAGGTCAATTTAAAGCCATTTAGATATTTCCGGGGTGTTTTGGGGATCTAGGCACTTTTTCTAAAAAGTGATTTTTGTAAAATAGGTATCTTTAAAGAAAACAAGCAAGAACAAGAAAACCAGGCCTTTCAATTTGGACTAATTGTGTAATATTTAAGCCAAAGCAACAATGTTGAATAAAGAATTGTTTCATGTGTTATTAGCACTTATGAATTTACTTATTTTCCTTTGCTCTTACCTCACTCAGTCATCCGCAATTATTCTAATTCCCCTACATTCATTAATTCATTGGTGTAGTTTTGCATTGTATTATGCTTTTAAATAAAGTTTATAAAACATTTGAGTGTGTGTCAATGTTACTGTAATAAGGTTAGAAGGCAGGGGTGGTTATAAACAAATGTATAACCAATTATGATACACCTACTCTTAATGACCCTATATATCACCATGACCTTAAACTGTCAAAATTAGTTTGATGTTTTGTATATTTGATGGGAAAGAGACACACATTCTTAATGACTTGAACATGTGTAAACATTTACTTAAAATACATATGTCACCTTTGAACTTTAGCTGACGAGATTAAAATATAGCCATCTTAATATAAATATTCACATTACCTTAGACATGACGTTTGACCTTTAGCTGTCAAAATTAGTTTGACAAAAGGGACCCTACATACCTCTCTCTCGATGGCCAAACATTCTCTCAGTGTTGCTGAACAGCGAGTTTCTGATGTACATGATGGGATGCTCCTCTCTCTCTACCATCTGGTACAACACTGCCCCAAACCCTTAGTCTTATGTGGATACATGTACAGCAATACTGGGATTCCGCAAAGTGTTGCTTTTACCTGGAAAAAAGGCTGTAAAAAATAATAGTAAAAAAAAAAAACTATCATTCTCAGATAGGCTTAAAAACTGGTTGTGGGCCATGGATAATTGAGTTTTATTAATTTAGGGCATACCTGTTCATGATGCAAGTGGAATAAAGGATCTCAGGACAAGTCAAACATGTTGTACAGGCCACCTCCATTCAATGCTGTACATTATAGAAACTAAACAGGAAGTAGATTAGGTGTCAATAGCGTGAAGGAAATGTATGTGTCTTTGATAACGTGGTGAACAACCTTAACATAAGGATGAAAAACTGTAGAAATTATGATCCTGCTGTGCAAATCCATAATAAACGTCACCATTTGCAGTGTAGTAACTAGTATAATATACTGTCTACTAAATTAGTGCACTTTTTTTTTTAATCAAGGATTTTAATTTCTCATTTATTGTAATCCTGTTATCTAATATTAACCTACATATTGCTGATTGTCTTAGATGGCGCTACCATACGACTCGCTGGTCGCACTCACTCCTGCTCTGGTAGAATGGAAGTCTATTATAACAACCAGTGGGGAACAGTGTGAGAGGATGGCTGGGACATGAATGATGCACAGGTGGTGTGTAGACAGCTTGGATGTGGTAATGCTGTTAGCGCTCATCAAAGTGCGTCCTTTGATCAGGTAAGTGTCCCAATATGGATGGATGATGTTCAGGAAGATAAAGAATTATCACACAGTACACTCATAGGGGATTTGGATCACATGGCTGTAACCATGGTGAAGATGCTGATGTTACTTGCTCAGGTAGAAAAATATCTTGAATTATGACCAAGTAATGAATGTGATTATATTTACATTAAAACAAATAATTTTTAGTGGATTGTAATCTTTCTTTCTTTCTCTCCCTCTCTCTAATAACCAGTGAAATCTAGCTTAGACTATATAGACGAGTATTATCAAAATAGTTAATATAGTATTTGCTGGGTTATTAAAACTGCCTAAGCAGTGTGTGTGTGTGTGTGGAGACAGAGCAGAAGACAAAACACTTCTTTATAGAAGAGTCAGCTCTCACCAATGTCTTAGAAAATGCCATAGTGTCACGTTTGTGGTGGGTTTGCAGGCAAGGCATAATTGCAGAGGTTAAGACAAATGTTTTTAATGAAGATAAAGATTAATAAACAAAAGGAAAGACACACTAAACATGAACCAAAACAGAAGAACACAAAACAGGTTATCACCACAGAACAGCATTTCAACAAAACAGCAGGTTAACAAAACAGAACAAGATAACAGAAACAACAGATGCAAGACAAGAACTGAAATAAGGACAAGACTATTTATAAAGAAACTAATGAGCTACCTCGGTTCAGGTGAGTGCTCCCATCACCAGACCGAGGTGCATTCTGGGAAACAAAGTCCAAACAAAAGACAAAACACAAGATTTCTCTAGGTGCAAGGTGCCCTCTAGAGGAGTGGCTAATTCCACACACACACACACACACACACACACACACACACACACACACACACACACACACACACACACAGCGCCTTTGCGCACAAACGGAAACGCTTATCTGTCAGGATTTATTGTTATTTTTAAAAGGTAAAGTGCAGGTTAATAGTAATTTTTACATTATATTTTATATTCATTATTTTTATTTTTATATAAATTTAATTTTTTTGGGCTGTGGAACTAATAATTTAAGTTTCCATTATTTCTTATGGGAAAATACAAATTGGTTTACAAGTGTTTTGATATACGAGACCACTTCCTGAACGAATTATGCTCGTAATCCAAGGTTTCACTGTAGTTAAAAATTTTGTAAAGTACTTGTTTATCAGAAATATGAAGGAATTTCCACATTCCCAAACATTTGGTTAAAGCATTCCGAATTGACGCAAATTTGATTCCTTGACTGTTCTTTGTCGCTCATCTCTCTAACATCACATGCTATAAGTTACCTATGAATAGATTATGCATTACCTATGAAGTATTAAAATGTACTTGCAAAGATTCACCTACAAACCAGATCATGCAAACAGACAAACAATAATTAGGCACATTCTCATCAGGTGTGAGTTCTTTTCCTCTTGCATGACCTTTGCATCCTTCACATACCAGCACCAACCTACCCAGTCTGAGGTTGGGGATGCACCCCTTCTGAGCCTTCCTCCTCCACCATAGGGCAGTAATACTACAATCATACCCAGGTCAAGAAACTTCTACCCCACTTTTGCTGTTGCGCCTTGGACAAATGAATTTTATTAAGTTGGGCCAGACAGTACCTGACTATGATGCAAGTGGAATCAAGGTTCTTAGGACAGGTCGGAGATGCTGTAGATGCCACATCCATTCAATGCTGTAAATTATAGAATTTATATAGAATCTTATTAAATACAGTACTCATGCATGAGTGCACAAGTCTTTAATAACATGGCGGTGCCCAAATAATCTGAAGGTAAGGATGAAAATCATATGTAAGCCAATTGGTTTGGAAAAAGCTATTTTTGTCGTGCGATATAGGAGCCAAGGGACAATATGCTTTTCTAAGATCAAGGATCAAATAAAAATGAGTTGCAACTAACTAATTTAGAAGTTACTCAATTCTCGGCATCAGGTATGTGTCTTTTTGTATTTTGACAGCATGTTGACTTTGCTAAATTCCATTTATAACCTATTCCATGGCTGGGCTGGGCACATGCAGAAACGTATTCAAAACCTGTTATTGAAACTTGTGAACCTGAGCTCTCTGTGATGATTAAAGTTTGCCTGCCACTAAGGGTAAGTTGGTCCAATCTATTACCATCTAGTACAGCACCACAGGATCAGAAAGGAAGGCCCTGCAAAGGGTGTTGAAAACTGTCCATCATGGGCACCCAGCTACCGGCCAGTGAACACTTTTCACCACAGTAGATGTCTTTGCAGAGCACACAGCAACATCAGGGAATCCTCCCAACCAAGTCACAAACTTCTTGACCTTCTTGCATCCAAGAGAAGGTACAGGGACATTCGTACCAGAACCAGCAGGTTTAGGTCCAGCTTCTTTCCAACAACCATCACACTATTAAACTCTACCCTACAGCTTTAAATCACTTAAACCATTTAGACCTTATTACCAGCACTTAATTATCCTTATTTGTAATTGTAGAATTATATACCTAGACTGAAATGCTGGTCTCCCAGGAATTCCTTTAATGACCTAAACATGGTGAAATAGATGAACACAAGGTCAGGACTGTACAGGGATGTGGCAAAAACTTCCAACTGAGTTCCTGTAATGTTCAAATTGTGTTGCTGAATGATTGTGTGTGCAGTTCCCACAGACAAATGCTTTTACAAGTTAACAAAGACGGTATCAGTGGGGTCTAAGCTACCTCATCCGGGATCCTCATTCTTGGACATATGGCCTTCTTTAAAACATTCCAATTCAAACACCATTCAAATGTTTTACTTTAAGAATTGTATCACTGTACTGTGCTTAAAATCTTCTGTAAATATCAATCAGTTTCATACCTTTGCATTCCGTCTACTGTCAACTTATGTAGAAAGGGAGTCCTTTTATTCTATCTTCTTTTTATAATAACTCAGATTATTCTATTATTTTAATACAATAAGATTTGGGTCACTATGACAATATATACCTCTATTGTTATAGTGTTTTCTATGCATAAACAGTAATAATCACTAAGCTTGTTTAAAATATATATATATACAATTTTTAAGTTATAAGTTTAATTAAACAATAAAACTAATGAAACTAATATTAAAAAGTTTAATCTAAAGTAAATCAATTGGCTTTCCCTTTTTTTTATTAGTTTAATGTCCAAATAAATGATCAAAATTACTTAAAACAAAACGTTGCAGGCTTGATTCAGTGCTTGGGGTCGGGGAGACCAAAAACTCACTGGTCCTAAGAGCAACAAACCAAAAATAAACGGACGGTACCTTATTTCCCTGTTCAGAGATCATCCACCGACTCCGACTTGTCCTATTCCTGCTCACACGCCGAGTAGCAGTGGTTGATCACGTTCACGCAGTTATTCCGTATCTCCAGATTAGCAACAGTCCCCCGAAGCACGTGTAGCTGTGTTAGCGAACTCGCTCAGTCTGTTTGCGTTGCTAAAATCCCCTCTGTATTAACGAGCCGGTATCCAGAAAATATCAAACTAAAGGAAATTCTATCCGAACTTCCTAGTCTCTCACAGAAGTTTGCATTGTTTTCGATTATCATGCCGACAGTCTAACACTTGCATTTAAATTCTGTTAGAACACAACTTAAATCTCACTTTGTAGCTGCGTCATTAGCATGCTTCTCCTCTCAGTCTCTCTTCTTCTCCGTCTTTTTTCCGCTATTCTGCCGCTCCAAACTTCCGGTTTTAACAAAAATTAAATAAATAAAAGCCTGTTCAGTCTTATACAATTTCTAGGAAATTATCTTCCAAAAATTAACAACTCCATAAAAATAAAAAAAAGTACAAATACACATCTTGCACATTTTTAACATTCAGTTTTAACAGTTTTAACTTTCTATACCATGAACTTGGCATTTTTTTAAAGCACAATAGGCAATATCTGTTTTTAACCATGCACTAGTAAATTAATATGTAACCATTTAAATCACCTATTTATTAATAGCACTTATTTATGCATTATTTATTTATATATCTATACCTATTCATATCTGGGCTACACCTTAATTCAGCAGAAATTTTATCACAAGTCTCGGTTTGACTTGAAAGCCCCTTGTAAAGGAGTAGGGTTTATTTTTAGGATCGAACTAGACAGATCTGCTCTGTAAGCCAGCAAATGAATCTTACCATTTTGCTAATTAATAACATCAAAGTTGCATATTTGTTCACTCTCATACAGTTTTTTTTTCCTGTGTCCAGTAAGCTAGTTCCGCTTCATTATTGTTACGGTTTTCTATTGAGTTGTTATCCTTGCTACTGATGCCTAGGGGAAATAGAAATCTAGCATAAGAAATCAAATAAAGGACAAAAAAGACATTAATATAATTGTTACTGGTTACTAAGTGGGGAATGAACTGTGTGAAATAACGAAGCAAATTTGAGACTTGCAATGAAAATTAGCAAACTTTGGTAGAGAACTTACAGCAATACACCCAATTGCCCCTTAGTTACAGTGGAAACCATAGCTTAAATAATGAAAGAAACAAATTATAAAAATATAAATATACAAGCGATTCAAATAATAAACTCAACATTGAGGGCCATGAGCGGAGATTAAAGCGAAGAAATAAATAAACCAAAAACAAATTCTGGGCATGCCCGCTAACTACACTAACTAACCAAACATGAATACAACAGTTAGCTCGCACTCCTAACTAGTCTTTTTATACAGGTTCTCACTCTATGGCATACTAACCTCCACTAAAGTCCAACAACTTGTCCATAGTGAAGAAATAATAATCAACACCTAGTGCAGTCAAATAAAACTAATTTGTCAGATAACCGTCTCAACATTCAAAACCAGAACATATAACGAATCAATGTAAGTGATCTGAATGGAAGAAAAAATCCGCTGCTGCCAGCGTCACTTCCGGGCTCTCCTACTAGTCTAGTCATGTCTCATGTGAAAAAGGACTCATCATCACACTTGAAGTGGAGATTGACAGGGATGGTGTCCCTGGAATCCCAAGACCTGAAAGAAACACAAACCAAGAACACCAAAAATGAGGCATCCCAAAACGCTACAGGATGTAACAATTATCTTCCAAAGTTGGCCACATTGGCATGCACTTTGAGACCTGCTTAATTTGTGGGGCCCAACTTAACGTCTGGTCTTGTTCTGCCACTACAATTCACCGTCAAATGACAAAAACTGCAATGAGGTTTCTTTAGCAACTTAAAAAAAAAATGAAGCATGGTCGATGACGTTATTTTTAATTTTATGATCACACCAACTTATCACGAATAGCAGAGCAAACAAAAAACTCCTTTAATCCAGGTGGTGGGGCAAGCACGATGTCCCAACATCCAGGTGGTGATAGCAGTGTACCACTGTCCAATACAGCTAACAGAAACAGCAGTATAGTCTCAGCGCCAGAGAATGCTGCAAAGCTAGGTGGAGAGGGTGCAGGGCATGGCTCAGATGGTGCAGGATGTGCTTAGGCAGTGCAGGGCTCTCCAAAGGCAGGTTGAAGTTTTATAGGTTGTCAGGAAAAGGAAGAATGCTCTCAGTGTTAGCAAGATTTTTATGCCTATCAGAGCATTCAGGGCCATCAGAGCCTTCACAGCAAACAAAACCTTCAGAGCAAACAGAACATCCAGGGCTAACACTGTCTTCAGGGCTAAGAGAGCCTACAGGGCCTTCAGGGTTATTAACATTAATAGGGCTAACAGTACTATAAACCCTTTCAGGGCAAACCTCTGAAAAAAAATGCACTTAACTGAGGGCTTGATCTGGCAATGGAAGTCTCGATCTCAACCTCCATTTTGAGTTGATCATCTATGTAACAAGCTTCTGAAGGCACTGCACTAAATGTTGAGCTGGCAGTGCAGCTTTGCTAATGTCCCGTTGTATGGCAACCTCCATGGCTTGTATCTGGATGTGATGGAGCCAGTGTAATTCATCCATGTCATCTGACCCTCTTCGCCACAAGGTATGGGGGCAAAACCTGCAAATTTGAATTGTTCAGATACAAACCATATTTTTATTTAAGTAACCAAGCTGACAGTTCTAAAGAATACAAGATGAGTACAAATTTCACTTATTTAGTTATTTATACTATTTCTATTTTAAGGCTGGTGGGTCCAATGAATAAAGAGACAAATCAGTCATTAGTGTCTTTTTATCTAATCAATCAGAATATCAGATCAGGCTAGTGAATGGTGCAAGTAACTGCTGTGGTCGAGTGGAGATCCAGCACAACGCCCAGTGGGGAACAGTGTGTGATCATTTCTGGGACTTAAAGGATGCAGAGGTGGTTTGTAGACAGCTTGGATGTGGTAAAGCAGTCAGTGCTCCTCATAATGCCCGCTTTGGTCAGGGAAGTGAACCAACCTGGCTGGATGATGTTCAGTGTACTGGAACTGAGAGCTACATAGATCAGTGCTCACACAGAGGATTTGGAGTAGAGAACTGTGGACATCATGAAGATGCTGGAGTCTTAGAGCTGGATGCTCAAGTAAGTTTTGCCCCCCCCCCCCCCTTTCTTCTTTTTAAGCAACACAGCATTTTCTTTTTCATTTTTACGTTTTAATAGTGGGAAACCCAACATGCATCTCTGTAGACTTCAGTTTGTATAAAACTGGTTTATTAATAAAGAAGCAAACTGCAGAGACTACAACAACATTTACTCTGACTGTAGATGAATCACATCAGGGCCAGTACACCTGTGACTACACATACAGGGAAAGTAACTCCACATCATCCAGGAGCAGCTCCATTACCATCACTGTGGGTAAGTGACAATGTCTGGATATATATTTTTTCATTTTTCAATATTTTAACTTCCTGAAAAAACCTGCCTGATTTCTTGTTTTGTTTTCTTAGTGAACTTGCAGCAACCCAACATCTCCTTCAGTGCTGCTGTTGGATGGACCGGAAATAATGAGTGAATATAACTTCATCATCTGCTCCACTGAACCTCAGTATCCAGATGATTCCTTCCACTTGGCACTCAGTGGGTCCAACATCACCAGGACTCAGTCAGCTGTTAACCACTCAGCTGTGTTCCTCTTTCCTGAGGCAGATTTTGTCTATCAGGGAAACTACAGCTGTTTTTAGGAAGTTAACGTGTCTTCACACTCCTTTACCTCCCCTGCCACTGAACCCCTGTTCATCACTGTGAAAAGTATAATGAGATAAATTTGTCCTGTTTTTTTTTTGTTTTGTTTTTATACACTGTAAACCCAAAAAAGTTAGCAAAACTCAAAAACATTGTGGTAATCAGTTACATAACAAAAATGTTTCTAATTTTACGTAAACAGAACTATAATTCTTTGAGTTTGTTGTACTCATTCATATTAATCGTTATTTACTTGCATTACTGAGTAGCCCAACTCATACTATATATTTTTTTAGTTGTTCCAAATCAAATAAATAGTTGTTGGTCTTTTGCCTGCTCCTGGCATTGGGTCGCCACAGCAGTTTGTCACAAGTTTTTATGCCAGATGCCATTCTGAACGCAACCCTCCCATTTTTATCTGGGTTTGGGACAGGCACTTCATCCAGTGGCTGGAAATCGAACCCAGCCATTTCATATGGCAGACGAAACACCTACCATTGAGCGACCAGTGCTCTGGTACGGTGCCCAGATTTGTAAAGATTATGTGAAGACGGACCAATCCACCATCTTGATTAAAACAATTCAATGTGGGCAGTTTACATGTGCATTGATGACATCAGACACAAATTCACTAGGCTGAAAAATTTTAAGTTGGTAGAACTTTAAGGAGACAGTTACTGTGGCTTATAATATCAAATTTGTTCAGCTAACTTGAAAAGTTTCATTTTTACAAACTCATAAATACCAAAAAGTTCTAAATACTCATCACAGTCTATTAATTTGAATGAATTGTAATTGTTTAAGTTAACAGTACTCAATATGTTTAATTACTATGAGCATTAGGGTTTACAGTGTGTCTGATGTTGTTTCTCTTTCAGCATCTCTGGCTCCCTACATTCGTGTTGGAGGGTGTTGCTTTGTGACAAAACAAAAAGGAGGTACATTTCAATACAATACAATTTCAAATATGGACATACAGTATGCGTTGTCAAAAGTCATTAGGGTTTCCTAAAAACATGTCTTTTTTTGTTTTATACCACAGGGCCATTGCATTCTTAAAGCTGATTATTTAATTTTTAATAGTAGGTCTGACAGTAATTTGACAGCAAATCTCAGGTTTACAAGCTCACTGAAGTAAGTAAGTTTCTACAGTAACAGCCTAAACAGAGACTTGTATGCGGACATGTCACATAAATTATTTAGATTTGTCATGTGTGTATTCGTAAAACCAAGGTTTCTGCAAAGAAATTTACAGATGTAACTTTTTTGGCAAAGGAAAGTCTTCAGTGAGAGGACATTGTTGATAAACGTTATTGCAGTTTCTCAGTACATTCTCAGTTGCAAGTTTAATTGTGTTATGAGGCTGGTGAAAGAAAAACTGTTTCTAGCTGTTTCTAAGTAAGAACAAAAATTGGTTTTGTTACATATGTTATACAACAAATACGTATAATAGATAAATAAGTGTTTTTATTTTTTATTTTTTATTAAAATAGAGGCTAATTAACTGCACATTACCAAGGCACAAGAGGACTAAAATATTATTTGCAACATTGATTGAATATTTTCCCATAACAGCATGACACACATGGTTTTATTCTTTACTCGTATTTTGTTGTTGATCTTGAAACTGAATACAGTGAAACCTTGGATTGCATTTATCTAGGTGTTTTGCAAGATGAGCAAACATTTTAAATACATTTTAACTCAGTAAACGAGCAAGGTCTTGAAATGCAAGCAGCATTGTGGGTAATCCTCTCCCATGCTCGGTCTCAGTGCGAGGTATACATGTCGTATAGTCGACATCATTGCACACATATATACTGTTTACTACAACTTTGTGACCACGTGTGTGTGTGCGCACTTTTGTGTGACTGAGAGTCTCTGTGAGGGAAAGGGAGAAAGCCCATTTGAATCTCTGTCGGTAAACTGGTGTGTGCGTGTTCATATGAACACTGCACAGGTGTGTGAAAGTCGTCCAACACAGCAGCAGCCTTCCCCCACTTGTCTGCAAGCTACGTAGTGTGTGTGTCCATGTGTCCGTGTGTGCGCGCGCTTGGTTGAATGAGAGTCTTTATTGGTAGCCTGGTGTGTGCATGTGTGTATGTATACACACACGTGTGTGTCCTACAGCAGCCTAATGAAACTAATTAACGTCTCCTCTGTAGCAGAGCTAAGTTTTGGTCTTGCTTTCCTGGGAAGGTCTTCACGAGAGACAGTTTCATCATGGAGCTTGATGGGATTCACTTGACACAATACTGTTCTTGCAAGAACTCTTTCAGAAAGGCTGACCTCCGCGTCTTAAAATAACTGACTGTTGTTACGTAATTACTTAATTCCATATGTGTAATTTTATAGTTTTGAAATCCCCAGTTTCATTGTAGAATGTAGAAATTAAATCACTAAACAAAAACAAAGAAATTTGCAATTGATCCCAAATGTTTAAGTGGTAGTGTATGTTGTTGTAAGTCTTTTGGGTGCTCCTGTCGAGAGGTCGCCACAGCTGACCATCAATTTGCACAAGAACTTGGCACAGGTTTTACGCAGGATGCCCTTCCTGACACAACCCTCCCATTGTATTTATTCTTGGGACCAGTGGCTGGTCAGGATGGGGTTGGCAATAAAATATTAAAAGTGGCAACAATTGTAAAAAATAATAGCAATTATAGTTATGGGTATTTTAAACTATAGAAAGTCTTCAATCATACAGAGTCTGTTTCTTTATAGTATATTTAGGGCAATCTTTTATAAAAATTTAATCACATTTTTAATTCAGCTCTTTTTGCACAGTTTTTTTTTTTTTTGGTTTGTTTGTTTTGAATGGTTTTATTTATAATTTGATGCTGAAACTGAAGTAAATTGAACTAGTTAATTTCATGCACTTTATTTTTCTACAAAGTGTAACCTTATGAATACCAGCTTCCTATTGAATGCCAGCACTTTGCATGGTGATTAATCTTTTAGTTCTCTCTTTATAGTTCTGCCACAAATTTGTTGCACTCTATTGTATTATCTATTAAAATTTGCTAAATAACTGACCTTATAATGGAACACGGTCAACTGTGTCATTAACAAGTGAAGAAAACGGGGCAACACAATGACATCAACTTAATATTTTAGGCACCAAATAACCAGACAAGACCTTATCAATGTTCTATACTCGAAACATTCTATTACACACTCCTGTGTCAGGTATGTCATTTCCAGGGCCGCACATCATAGCATTCAGACTAAAGTTGTCCCATGTCGAAGGCTGCTCCAAACTTGGCATTGTTATTTTTTCTGAGAATCATAGATATAACAGTGTATACTTTGCTGCCCAACATATCCCAAAATTATCTGCGAGCTGTGAAAGAGACTAGGAGAGATTATAGCAGGCACAGGTCCTGAGGATACTTAGAGGTATTTTTTAGGGGTAACAGCACAGACCTTCACACTGTCATGGGTCTAGCTGGTGGTTTGGCTAGACCAGCGGATGTAGTTGCCGTGGGCATGTATTAGAGCAGGCAGAGGGGTTCAACTGAAAGAATCTTTATTTATTAACTAAACTCATAAACAGACACAAACCAACAAAGTAACCAAAACAACAAACTCAAACTAGGGCTCAGGGCAAACACAGGGAACCAGGAGCTGAACAGAGGGGACTGAGGATGAGGAAACAGAGCTGGAGCTAAATAAAGACACATAGGGGGCTGGGGACAGGTCTGGGGACAGGGCTGGACAGTGGGGTTAGTAGCTACACTGAATATGGAGACACAGGATGCTGACCTAACCGGGTTAGTATCTAATGGAGTTAGTACAGACCTAAAGAGGAACCAGAACACAAGAAGCAGGGCCGACAGGAGGCTAATTCCAAACTAGCAGCTAACCTACTAGCGACCAGAACCACTAGCAGTCAATCCCACTGGAGGCTAACCCTATTAGCAGCTAAGCACTCATGGGGTTACAAACACCTAAACAGAGAAGGAAAGCAACAAACAAAGAACTAGACAAGAAGGCAGACACTGGGGATACACAGAACAGTACTTACACACGAAGAGACACAGCCTAAACACTGAACAGGGCAGCTCCATGAATCCATCAGAACAAGGAACATACAGAAAACAAAACTAGAGCCCTCTGAAAACAAAGGTTACAAAACATAAACCAAATATAAATTTAAAGAAACCAAAAGGAATGCTCACATGACGTTATACAAACAAACAACATTCCAAACAAATAATCAACATTCCAAACAAACAATGCTCAACCCAGTTTCCCAGAACAAACTGCTATTTAAAAATCTAATTTAGACCCAAATGATGTAATAAATTACAGACCAATTTCAAACCTTCCGTTTATATCAAAGATATTAGAAAAGATAGTATCAGCCCAAATATGCACATTCTTGCAGGAAAACGATATCCTAGAGGAATTTCAGTCAGGTTTCAGGCCCCATCATAGTACAGAAACTGCACTAGTTAAAATTGCAAATGACTTGTTTTTAGCTTCGGACCAAGGCTGCATCTCAATTCTTGTCTTACTTGATCTTAGTGCTGCATTCGACACTATAGATCATAACACTCTCACAGATCGCTTAGAAAATCACATTGGTATTCGGGGACATGCGTTAAAATGGTTTAGATCCTACCTGTCTGATCGATTCCATTTTGTAGATCTGAATGGAGAACAGTCTGGTGTAATGCCAGTGAAATATGGGGTGCCACAAGGGTCAGTTTTAGGACCTCTGCTGTTCTCAATATACATGCTTCCCTTGGGTAACATCATCAGAAGACATGGGATTAGTTTCCATTGTTATGCTGATGATACTCAGTTATACATTTCCACAAAGCCAGATGAAATACCCAAATTGTCTAGACTAACTGAGTGTATACAAGATATAAAAGATTGGATGACCGATAATTTTCTTTTACTAAATTCAGATAAGACAGAGATCTTACTTATTGGCCCAAAAACCAGTACACAACAGGTCTCACAATTCCGCCTGCGTTTAGAAGGATGTACTGTTACCACCAGCTCGACAGTGAAAGACCTGGGTGTAATATTAGACAGTAACTTATCCTTTGAAAATCATATCTCCAACATCACAAAAACATCCTTTTTCCACCTTAGAAATATTGCCAAGCTTAGGAACATTTTATCTGTATCTGATGCAGAAAAGCTGGTTCATGCATTCATGACCTCCAGACTGGACTACTGTAATGCATTACTGGGTGGCTGTCCTCAATTAACAAGCTACAGTTAGTCCAAAATGCAGCCGCCAGGGTTCTCACTAGATCTAGAAAATATGATCATATAACCCCAATATTATCATCCCTGCACTGGCTACCTGTTCAGGTTAGAATTAATTACAAAATAGCATTACTTACGTACAAGGCTCTAAACGGTTTAGCTCCCACATACCTAAC
>JAAGKR010005872.1:0-44370 GCA_011419295.1 Clarias macrocephalus
ATAAATGCCCAGCTTCAGCCCCCGGTCATGGACATAGCGTGCCAGTTTAGCAATACCACTTGGGAACCTGTTGGGGCCAGACACACAGCAAACAACATGGGTTACATCAATGTCTATGTGGACAGCATGTAAGGGTTTATTTTTAACAAGGCAGAAGTTAAAATGTAAAACAAGCATAAAAACTACACTTATGCTGTAGTCAGTTTGTGGATTTTACCATTTTAATTATTTTTGCACATATAGCAATACATATGTGCGAATTAAATTAGACTAGATTTAACTTAAATGTCTTTGTGAAAAGTACATGTACAGAGCCCAAAAAAAAAGAAAATGCTAACTTGAAGTGTGTAAGTGGCTTATTTACTGTACAATAAATAAGAAATGTGGTAAATAAGGGTATGGGTCCATGTGTACAGCAGTGAAGGTGATTAATGTACAGAAGGTGATAATTAAACAGTAAATATAATAATCAAAAAAAATTACCAGACAAACAGTGGATAAATAAATGCATTATAACATTCTGTATTATTGTTATTATTATTATTATTATTATTAGTAGTAGTAGTAATAATTTTTAAATGTTGGCAGAAAATGTAGAATAAATGTATTAAATATGAAACATTATTAATAAAACAGCAATATTATTATTTTGAACATTATTTTGCAATCTAAGGTCCAGTGCCTTTTTGGATCTGCCTGCAGTCGTCCTTGTGCATCTCTGCTCTTCACTGCCCAGCAGTCATCAATGTTGATATAGACATATCCGAGCTCCCTCCAGCCATCCTCAGCCAGTCGGTCCGCCATGTCCTTGAACAGCACCTCACTGGACAGACAAAAAGAAAAAAAGACACAGAGAACTCAGGATTGACTCGAGAAGAGGATATCATTCTCATCACATTCACATCACAACATTCTACTGTATATAACAAAAAAAAAAAAAACATTATGATCTCCTTAAGCTTGAATTTCTAGCAATACTTGAATTTAATATTGTCATCTAAATTATCCAGGATGGCAGATCATAATTCACTGAAAAAACTTCACTAAATCTGGAATGGAATAATTTAACTGGCACAGATTTGTGTTATGGTCAGGTGTCCACATACTTTTGGACACAGTGTCCTTTGGTGAGTTATCAGATATTTGACATGCAAACCAATAATACAGGATTACATACTGTATGAAGATTAGAACCAGGGGTGGGAGCAAGTGACCAGACAGCTCTTAAGGTTCCGAGCGACATTGATAAGAGTCAGATAGTGATGGCTAGACAGCTGGGTCAGAGGATCTCCAAAATCTTGTAATCTTGTGGGGTGTTCCTTTTACAGAGTGGTTAGTAGTACCTAATGAAAGTTACCTGAGAAATGACAACCAGTGAATCTCTGATGGAATCATAGCCACCCAAAGGCTTCACTGATGCATGTGGGGAGCAAAAGTTAGGATGTTTAGTCTGATCCAGCTGGTTTGAAGAACATGACAAAAAGTTCATGTTCCTCAAACCTGGATTCCAAATTTCCCAGATCTCAATTTGATCAAGCATCTCTGTGATGTCCTGGACAAACACGTCAGATTAATGGGGGCCATTTCTTAAAGAATCTGCTGCAAAGGTATGGGTGGAAGAAACCTCAGCACGCCTTCAGACATCTTGTGAAGTCCAGGTCCTCGACAGATCAGTGCTGGACAAAGAGGAACTGTATAATATTAGCCAGTTGTATAATTGTGTAATAGGGATCATAACTAATGCCAACACTGCTATCGAACATCATACTGCTACAGCATGCCCTAGTAACTTTACCTTTCCAATAAAAAAAATAAAATAAAAAAGCATTATAAACTAATTGTTAGTTTATATTTGAAAAAAAAAAAAACTTTAACGAACAGTAAATTACTATTTAATTGCTAATCTAATGCAATTTAAAATCTATGTGGATTTTCTTTCAATAGTGTTTGCACTTTCTCTTGCAAGACTTTCACAGGTTTGAGATTAGCCAGCAAGTTGATCAACCTATACATACCTAATGCAGTTTTGAGGATCATTGTCACAGTCAATGTCACAGCGGTACCGTTCCCATGCCAGCCAGCCCATAGGCGGGGTTCTCATCAGCCCATTGTCCAGAGCCTGGGCGGCTGTGCAGAACGCCAGCAACAAAATGACCACGGTCTGCTGCATATCTGAAAGAAAGCAGAAAGACCGCTAACCAAATAGAAATCAGATGACAGGAAGAAGATTTAAGGAAATGGTTTGATTCATGCGCATTAAGCATACACTTGGGCATGGCATAAATCACAAATCATTACCTAAACAAGTATACTGTCATTTCTGCCTTAATCAGGTAACATCTTCATGTGCTACAGTGTGAACTGTGTCGCAATTCAGTTCAATGTTAGATGCAACACTAGAGTCTTAAATAAATACACCATATGACCATAAGTATTTGGACATCATATGTGTGTCCTTCCAAAACAGGTCAAAACTGGAAGCACACAAATGTACAGAATATCTGCAGCAATAAGAGTGTTAATTATGTGTTAATTATTTTGTCTGCTATTTTCAATTACTCTATCGTATCCTATCCTAAGTTTTAGTCGACTAAAAGTCTGGAAATTTTTTTATCTAGTTTTAGTCAAAGGAGCCGTTACGTATTTTAGTCAATGTAAATGTAACATTTTACTAATAAGATTATTATTAATTAACCCTCCAGTCAATCTAGTCTAGCTAAGACCATTTTTTTAAAGGTTTTTCACAAAACAATCATCTTAACAACTGATGTTTTCAGCTAATTAGATTTATTTTTAATTATTAATATTTGTATTTTTTAACTACTTTCTGGGTCACAATTATTTGCTCTAAATACTTTGCTATTATTTCACAATTAGAAACTATTAGATTAATGTATTTGGCAATAAAATTAAATTAAATAAGATACAATACATCACAACGTAATGATGTTAACATGTGGTAACAGAATTACCACAAGGAGGCTGTAAAACTGAGCGATTTTCATGGTATGCCTTGATGCAGCTCTTCAAATTTGCGGTATTTTTCCCCAGCGATTGTGTGCCCCACTGTTTCTCCTCAAATATTATAACACATCAGCTTTTTTTCCCTCAAGTTCAATATGAAGAAAATGGGCCCAAATATCTTCTCTTCGGCCCGAGTAATATTGCTGTGATGAGCTTTTAACATCCCAGTCACTGCGCGTGCAAACTACTCCTGATATGCCGCGCGCCTCGACTGCTGCTTATGCAATAATGAATGAACACCGTATCACATGAAGACATAAACAAGAAGTAATAACAGGAATGGTTATAATAGTGCTGAACAGAGCAACAATCTAATATACTGCAATAAATCGATATTCAAATGTCTTTACAGACTACAGTAAAGTTCCACACCAGCTGGAGAATTAAAGAGTGAGTGAGAGTAAGTGACAGTGTTATTCCAACTTGCAGCAACCTTATCATGAGGCATTTTTATATTCATGAGAAAACTCAAAGGCTAACAAACTTTATTAAAAGAGAATCGAGTGCCAGACGAACAGAGATTTGTTCATGGTCCATTTCTTTATGATACAAGGGCGTTTCCCTTAAACATTCAATATTTAATTTCAGTAGTGTGACTTTGCCACAGTAGCTGCAACAGACATCGGAGGTGCTTACAATACATTAAAAGGGTAACGCACGGAGAAAGTGACATCTGCACTCGTGACATTGCAGGTGTGAAACTGACGTCGCAGAAATTGTGGAATTCAGTCGAGGAAAGTTCGCTTAACTGACATTCCCTGCACAGGGCACAGGGCAGGTAGGGAGCACGCTTTACACACAGTGCAATGCGATTCGGCGAGATGCATATAAATAAACGTCCCAGTATGTTATGCTCCATCTCACCACTTTTTGTCCAATCAGATTACTTGGCTTGAAATATAATAAAAATAAAACATGGTATAGGATCTGACCATGTGATCTATCTGGTATGAAGATAACGACAAGGCTCTTTCATTGACATGCACAATTGTTGTAAACTGGGTTATTGCTGTGTCAGCTACACTGCAGGATAACAGAATAATAAACTAGTCTTAGCATGGAAAAAAGGGAAACTGCACCAAGTAGTATAAAACCTTGTGACTCCCCACCTGATGACTTCGGGCGTGGCAAGAACAATTACACACAAATGAAATTTACACACAGTCAGAGCTTGAAAGCAAATAGTACGTTCAAATAATTGTTGTCAGAGGACGAACACACTGTTTTTTTTTTATATACAGCGAGAAAAGAGATTATGTCTGGCATTTTATTTATACATGAATACAGAGCAAAGGTTTGGACCACCTTCTCATTCAAAGAGTTTTCTTTATTGTGTTCTTTAGCCCAAACGCGTCTCTTCTGCTTGTTGCCTGTCCTTAGCAGTGGTTTCCTAGCAGATCTTCTACCATGAAGGCCTGATTCACACAGTCTCCTCTTAACAGTTGTTCTAGAGACGTGTCTGCTGCTAGAACTCTGTGTGGCATTGACCTGCTCTCTGACCTGAGCTGCTGTTAACCTGAGATTTCTGAGGCTGGTGACTCGGATGAACTTATCCTCCGCAGCAGAGGCGACTCTCGGTCTTCCTTTCCTGGGCTGGTCCGCATGTGAGCCAGTTTCTTTGTAGCGCTTGATGTTTTTTGTGACTGCACTTGGGGACACTTAAAGTAATGATGGACACTCGTTTTTCTTTACTTAGCTGCTTTTTTCTTGCCATAATACAAATTCAAACTCTTTGAATGAGAAGATGTGTCCAAACCTTTGGTCTGTACTGTATACATCAGCTGGACAGAATTTAAAGAAACTTTTGCCTGAAGTTTAACCTGCACCATAAGTGAATTACTGAGTAAATATTATTCCCATATGTTCTGTACTTAATAGTGTACAGGGTGGGCCATTTATATGGATACACCTTAATAAAATGGGAATGGTTGGTGATTTTAACGTCCTGTTTGTGGCACATTAGTATATGTGAGGGTGCAAACTTTTCAAGATGGGTGGTGACCATGGTGCCCATTTGGAAGTCGGCCATCTTGGATCCAACTTTTGTTTTTTCAATAGGAAGAGGGTCATGTGACACATCAAACTTATTGGGAATTTCACAAGAAAAAACAATGGTGTGCTTGGTTTTACGGTAACTTTATTCTTTCATGAGTTATTTACAAGTTTCTGACCACTTATAAAATGTGTTCAATGTACTGCCCATTGTGATGGATTGTCAATGCAACCCTCTTCTCCCACTCTTCACACACTGATAGCAACACCGCAGGAGAAATGCCAGCACAGGCTTCCAGTATCCGTAGTTTCAGGTGCTGCACATCTCGTATCTTCACACCATAGACAATTGCCTTCAGATGACCCCAAAGATAAAAGTCTAAGGGGATCAGATCGGGAGACCTTGGGGGCCATTCAACTGGTCTGACACTAACCCACATTGGATAGATCTCTCCAAGACTGTTGGAACAAAAAACGTGATGGTATGGTATGGTGTGGTATATGGGGTACAAAGATAGCGGGGCCATTCTTCATCAATGGAAACCTCAAGGCCACTGGATATTTGAAATTGCTACATGATGATGTGTTTCCCTCTTTATGCACTGAAGCTGGCACGTTCCCTGAGTTTTTCCAGCAAGATGGTGCACCACCACATTATGGGTGTCAGGTCCGAGCATTCCTAGATGAACAGTTTCCTGAAAAGTGGATTGGTCGTCGTGGGCCAGTTGAATGGTCACCACCCATCTTGAAAAATTTGCCCCCTCACATATACTAAATGTGCCACAAACAGGACGTTAATATCACCAACCATTCCCATTTCATTAAGGTGTATCCATATAAATGGCCCACCCTGTACTTTAAACACTTTAAACTAAGCTATATCGAAATAAGAATATTTTTACTGGGATTGCTTAATATTTTCACTGCTGAAATAACAGCGCTGAAGTGGTATAAGTGAACTTTAACACGCTGGAGTCGTTTTAAGACAGAATTTCGTATTAATCCGATCTACTTTTTCGATTTCTCATCTGTGATTCACTCTCCGATTACCGAACAGGGAGTGTTTATTTCTCTGTTGACAAAAGAAGTACAACAAGGCGTAACGTACTCAACCTTACAACATTTTATTTTCTTTGTATTAATAAGTTAAACAGAGAGTGCAGCAGTACAGAAAGACAGACAGACACGTACGTGAGCTTCAACCTGGAATAACAATAATATCACTGATTACATTAAAGCTGATCAGATTATTAGATGAGATTTTTGAACTATTTCTACAAACATTAAAGCAGAAAGCTGTAATGTAAAGCATCATGTGTAGAAGATGTCCAGCTCACTCACACACCCGACCGGATCATACTGTACATCAACACCACTGCAAATGCGTACACACGATATAAACCATATAACATACATACATGTATTTATTTATTTATTTGTTTGTTTGTTCATTCATTTTAGCTCTGTTGTTGTTTATTTCTCACCTGCACCATGCAGTGAAAACGGAAGTGACCTTTGTTGTCTTAAGGAGTGAGAACCGCGTGCAGCGTTAGTCTCTTTATTGCTCAATTATTATCATTATTATTATTTTAAATATTAATCACTAAAGGAAAAATAAGAATAAAAACCTGACGGGTTTCCCCGCTACTCACCGAATCCGACGGAGAAATCCGCTTTATTTCCACCGGAAACGAGGTTTCTTCACTCTAGACAGATTTTACTCTTTAAGCTTTTCGGTGGCGAGGCATTAAATCCCCTACAGTGCCGCTTTTATCTCTAAATGAAACAGACTGCAGGAGATACAATGTGTCTAGTAGAGAACGGTCACGTGGCCGCTCTGAGTGTCATGTGATGCAGTCAGCTGACTGGTGCTTTCAGAACACGTCCTACTTCCTTATCAGATCTGACACTTCGATGACATCTGTTGGTCAAAGGTGTGTACTGCAAGGGAAAACCCCAACAGCGACACATCTACAGTGTACTGTGTATATACACTATACATATTTGTCAGTACATTTGAGTTTTGCTTTTTTCATTATATTTATGGTTCATACATTGGAGGACCCAAAACCACATACAGACAGAATTTCTGTCTGTATTTGTGTCCAGGCATTTTTTATTTATTTATTTTTCCCACCTGATTTTCTCCCTAATTTAGCCAATTCCCACCCGTCATTACTCCCACATCAAGGCTACAACTACAGTCAGGGAGTGCGAAGACTCCCATAGCAAAAAAACAACCAAAAAAAACAAACAAACAAACAGATGATCAAAAAGATGAGATCTCATGTTAATCTCTTCTTTGTCTCCTACACAGAAATGAACCGTTTTTGAGACTTGAATGAGATTTAGGCGTTTTCTGCATATTCTCAAAAGGTGTCTCAAATGTGGCTCATTAACTGAATGTCAGAGATAGTTTATATTTGTCTTGTGTGCGACTCACATAGACAGAAATAAGCCATCTTTGAGACTTGAATGAGATTTTAGACTTTTACAAAATTTTCTCAAACGTGCCTCAAATATGGCTCATTAGCTCCAAATCTCAGAGATAGTTCATATTTGTTTTTGTTTCCCCAAAGCAGTGTTTCCCACATAAAGTCTACAAAGCTTGTAAACTGTGCATTTGGATTTTCTGATATCTCATGTAGAATTAAACTCATCATTACTTTTAAAAAATGTACATTTTACTATTACCGGAATGACGATGAAAAATGTAGAACTCACAAAATGAGCATATTGATATATATTACGCATGTCCTTGATATAAAATGTATGTTTGCTGACAGAGAGGGTTTTCATCATGTGTCACTTTATTTTAGACTGCATAGTTAATGTATCCACTCTTCTTCTTCTAGATAATATTATTAGTATTATTATTATTATTGTTATTATTATGGTCACATGTGATCTTATAAATCTGTTCTATTTCTTGCCTAAATTATCCTTTAAAAATTTTTTTGCTCAGTCATGTGTGTATAGTTTGTTAAAATTTAATAAAATTGAGTTCTTTATATTGAAGAATATATTGTGCTGAACAAATGTTACTCCATATTTCACAATTCAGATGCCTATACAGTATATTTATTAAAACATAATAATGCAAAGAATAGCTAAAAATGCTTTGGGGTTTAAGAGCGAAGGTTCTGTGACAAACAGTGCCACCTACCTGTACATTAAACAATGTTTAGTACTTTTTTATATACTTAATCTTACTTTTCACATACGGGTAGATGGAGGGGAGGATTAGTAGGTTGGATCTCTGAAATGTGAAATTAATAGAAAATTAAATAAATACAAATATTATGTTAAAGACCATATATATTTGTTGTTAGTTGTGTAGAGTAGACCACTTTTGTGCTGCAGGTAATGCTGGCCCCCTCTGCCGGCTACCACCGCAGGTATATTTCACACCTGTGGGAAACACTGTAATGTGCAAATTATTTGATTTACTTTCTGCAGTTAAATTATTACTTTCTGCAAAAATAAAGTACTCAAGGAAGTTTCTCTTTTAATCCACCATGTTTTCAATGAAGATATGTAGATATGTAGGTTCGTAATGACTAAAGTCATTTACAAAATGTTTTATTTTGAAATCTAGCTTCTTTATTTTAAAAAAAGAAAGAAATCTAACCACCAGTTACATTATCGTACAGGTGTGTCTAGTTGATTAACATGGCTAACCTTTTACAAATATGTATCACACCCTAATGAATTTATTAAAATTAAACTGCCAATTGGCAAACTTATTTTATAATCTGTACAAATGTCGTTACCAATAAAAAACTTTTTTTTCTTTATTGAGAAGCAATGAAATACAGTGGAACCTCGGATTGCGAGTAACGCAGTATACGAGTATTCCTCAAGACGAGCAAAGATTTTTAATAAATTTTTACTTTTTACTTTTTTTAAAACGAGCAAGTCTTGGTTTACGGATGCTGAGTATCATGTATCACGCATGTGCACTTGTTTTGACACCGAGCGTCACGTGATCACAACTGAGGTAATGATTTTTCTCTCTTACGCTGCGGAATTGTGGGTAATTGTCTCCCCTGCCGGGTCTTAGTGCTCATCTCTTACTGGTATAAGCAAAATCCCCCTCTCTGTTTCAGCGTGTCATTTTTTCTATATATTTTTTTACTTTACAGCAGTGATTCCGTTAGTATGCGCTCACACGAGTGTCATTAGAAAGATTTTATTTTTCATTAAAACAGTGTTTCCATTGTGTGTGTGTTTGTTGTAAAACTTAAAAAGCGAGGTGGGGGGAGGAAGGAGGAGTTTCATTGTGTAAGACGAGGCGAGGGAAGGGGCTAATTCCACACACACACACACACACACATACACACAGCGCCTGCGCGCACAAACGGAAACACTTATCTGTCGGAAACACTTATCTAGGTGGCACTGTTTGGATTTATTTTTACTTTTTTTAAAGGTAAAGTGCAGGTTAATTTGTTTTATTTTTACTTTATATATTGTATCAATTATTTTTATGTATTAATTTTTTTGGTCTGTGGAACGAATAATTTGTGTTTTCATTATTTCTTATGGGAAAATTTGGTTTATGAGTGTTTTGGAATACGAGCTCGCTTCCGGAACAAATTATGCTCGTATCAGTGATTTCTGAACACAAACATTATCATGTTGAATGTTCAACATTTTCTCATAGCCAACCGAATTAGGCCTACAGTACATGCAGATTCTAATAAAGACATAATTTCCCACAATTTCTCCCACACGCAAATGTTTAAGGGGCCCGTGTGTTAGAGAAATGTGCAGGACACCGCCAAGCCTCGGTGTCACGTCAGCAAAAAACACTTTACCAAGCATCATCCTTTAGGTGGCGGTGGCGCACCAGAAACTTGGCCTGCCGCAGATGAGATGAAGAAAAAGACCAAGAAGAAGACAAAGCTGACAGTGAAGGTGGGTAGTACTTTTTTTTGCTGAATTTTAAAATTAAGTTAAAATTGATGATTTGCATAATAAATTATTATTGTCTGATATATTACATGTATATTTGACCAAAGTCAAAACTCGCAACACCTGAACGACAAACAAAGTTAAGGCTATGTCCTCTTGAGTGGATAAGAGGGTCAATAATTTATTGTGTCCATAACCATTAAGCTATTACAGAAAGTATACACTGTGTACATAATAATTAGACATGTTATAGTCCTGATGGTTAACGTTATTGTTGGAGATGTTAAATAACAATTGTTGGACAATATACAACACAGACAGGAGGACTAACTAAACGTGTAGAGAAAAATGACAGCATGGGGGAAAAAAGAATAATAGGGTAGCAGCACTGAAATGGAGACAGGCCCATGGAGGAGGCTGGGAGGGAGTTGTGGGAATATTCAACCCACGGGAGAAATTTGCTCCAAGAGGTTGCATTCTGAGACGTCATGTATCGAAGAGTAGTCTCCAAGTCCTGATTCATTCTCTCTGTTTGGCCGTTCGTCCGTGGGTGATAGCCTGAGGATAGACTTGGAGTGGCACCAATTAGTTTGCAGAAGGCTTTCCAAAATTGTGCCATGAATTGTGAACCTCGATCTGAGACAATGTCAGTGGGGAGACCATGGAGACGAAAAACATGAAGAATAAGTAACTCAGCCGTCTCTTTGGCGGAAGGGAGTACAGCGAGTGGCACAAAATGGGCAGCTTTGGAAAAGCAGTCAACGATAGTTAAAATGTTAAAGTGTCGCCAATGGACCTAGGTAGTCCAGTGACAAAGTCGATGGCAATGTGCGACCAAGGGCGGTGAAGAACTGGGAGTGGTCTAAGGAGACCGGCTGGGGGCCTGTTGCTGCTCTTGTTTCCGGTGCATGGGTCACCTTGGGGGATGTTACTTGGCGCAGGATCCTGGGCATGAGCTTGCCTTACCCTTCTCTCTATATCCAGCAACGTGGCCACTAATAAACAGCGAGGATGGAGGTTGGTCTCCTGGGACAAGGCGACTTGGTCCAGAGAAAAGTGTCAGGACAGCGCATCTGGTTTTGTGTTCTTGAGTCCAGGGCGGTAAGAGAGGGTGAAATTTAACCTGGAGAAAAATAAGGACCATCCTGGCCTGTCGGGCGTTAAGTCTCTTGGCTGTTTTCAAATACTCCAGGTTTTTATGATCAGTCCAGATGAAAAAGGGGCGTTCCATTCCCTCCAGCCAGTGTCTCCACTCCTCTTAGGCTAGTTTCACGGCTAGCAACTCTCAGTCTCCAATGTCGTAATTCCTCTCAGCAGATGAAAGGCGATGAGAAAAAAAAAACATGGATGCAGCTTGTTATCCTTGGGAATCCTTTGAGACAATACTGCCCCCACCCCTGTCTCAGACGCATCCACCCCTACGACGAATTGTAAGGAGGGATCAGGGATGGTGAGGATAGGGGCCAACGTGAACTTGTTCTTGAGTCTTTGGAAAGCCTCCTCTGCCTGTTCATCCCAATGAAAATGGAGTTTTGAAGCGGTTAGGGTTGTGAGTGGAGCAGCTATGGTACTGTAGTTTCTTACAAATCTTCTATAAAAATGAGCAAAACCCTCGAATCATTGGAGATCACGTCTTGAAATGGGGGTAGGTCAGTCGGTGACAGCCATTACCTTGGTGGGGTCCATCTGGATCAAGAATGGTGAAATAATAAAACTAAGGAAGGAGATCGAATTCCGGTGAAATTCACACTTCTCTGCCTTGGCGAACAGTTTATTCTGAAGAAGTCTTTGTAATACGAGGCGCACATGGTTCTTATGTTCTTCTAGGGAACGTGAAAAAATCAAGATATTGTCTAGATAGACGAAAACAAAGGAATTCAGAAAGTCTCTGAGGACGTCGTTGACTAGTGCCTGAAAAACTGCCGGGGCATTGGTAAGGCCAAAAGGAACCACAAGGTACTCAAAGTGTCCCGTAGGTATGTTAAAGGCAGTCTTCCATTCATCTCCCTCCCTTATCCGGACAAGGTGGTAAGCATTTCTGAGATCCAGCTTTGTAAATACTTGGTCGCCTTGGAGAAGTTCAAAAGCTGTGGTCATGAGTGGGAGCGGATAACGGTTCTTAATTGTAATTTCATTAAGGCCTCTTTAGTCAATGCAGGGCTGAAGGGAATCATAATTTTTTTTAACATCAAGCAACCAGTGCCTGCAGGGGAGGAAGATGGTCGAATGATGCCTGCGGTGAGAGACTCAGTGATGTAGCGGTTAATGGCTTCCCTTTCAGGCAAGCTAAGTGAGTGCCTGGGGGTGTGGTGCCTGGGAGGAGGTCTATCACACAATCATAAGGTCGGTGAGGAGGAAGTGAGAGTGCTCGTGCTTTGCTAAAAACCAGTTTGAGGTTCAAAGTATTCTGATGGAACATTAGAAAGATCAAGTTGTTCATCGTCCATGACAGGTGGTGGGGAATGGGTATCAGCTGAACAAAGGCAGAATGCAAGGCAAAAGGGACTCCAGCCCAGGATAGTGTTCTTGACCTAGTCAGTGTAGGGGTTGTGGAGAGTAAGCCAGGGGCAGTTTTGGAATTTTGGAATAGGGGCTGTCGATGACAAAGAAGGAAGGTTCCCAGAAATATGCAAAGTCACTGGAGTGGTCTGGTGCATAATGGGAGGGAGGCTGCTGCCATCTAGAGTTCATACAGAAAAAGAGGGGCTCAGAAGATTTAAAGGAATTTTCAAGTTCTTTACTGTATTGAGGCTAATAGGTTTCGATCCGCCTCAGAGTCAATCAAGGCTTTCATGGCATGGGACCTGTTGTCATGGATGAAGGTGAGAGCAAAACATGAACAGAGTCTGAGAGACTGACTAAAGATCCCGCTGGTGTGATCCGAGGAGGGCGCCCTGATTCTCAGGGGCAGACTTCAGACAGCCAAGGTCTGCTAGGTCCATTGTCTGGCCGGATTATTCTGTCACGGGGGCAGAGAGGGTCAGGCAGGCTGATAGGTCCCAAAAGCAGACACACCACACAGGAATGATAGTCTTAATAGCTTCTAATCGTGAAAGAGTTGGAGAAAGGATGACCAGTGCTTAGTGTCACTTAACCAGTGATGTACCTGTATAGTGATAGCTCTGATGTCTTCATATAGCTCTGATGTCTTCATGCAGCGAGATCCAGCAGTAATCTTTGATGTGAGCGTCACAACTGAGTGTCTTTGTGAAATGAAAAGACAGAAGTGGATTCTAACAAACCCAGGTCCGTGAAAGCGAAAGTCCGGAAGTGACGAGCTATAGCGATGTCGAGAGGCAAAGCGTGAGTCAGTGTCAGTGAAGCACTGAAACCTGGCTTAGACCAAATAAATATATTAGCCTGAATGAGTCTACTCCATCAGGATATTGCTATAAGCATGAGCCCCGTCTAACTGGTCGCGGTGGTGGTGTCGCAACTATCTACAATGATGTACTCACTGTTACTCAGAAAACAAGGCCCAAGTTCAACTCATTTGAAGTGCTTATCATTAATGTTGCACTCGGTGAAATACATAATAAATCCTTGCTACATTTTGCCCTGGCCACCATGTACAGACCCCCGGGGCCCTACGTTGATTTTCTTAAAGAGTTTGGACATCTGCTGTCAGACCTATTGATTAATTCTGACAAAATGTTGATAGTAGGCGACTTTAACATTCATGTAGACGATACTAATGATGCTTTAGCACTCTATAAAATATAAATGGACCAACTCACCGCTTTAATCATATGCTAGATCTAATTATATCCCATGGTATAGATGTCTCTAATATAGAGATTATACCTCAAAGTGATGGTATCACAGATCACCACCTACTAATATATACTCTACCTGTAGAACAGATTAGCTGTGTATCCCCACGTTATCAAATTGGCAGAAATATTAATCCGACTACTAAAGACAGATTCATAAGTAATCTGCCGGACCTGTCCCAATTTCTTATTAGACCCCTAAATGCAGATGATCTAGATGAAGTGACCAAGATCCAATCCCAACCAGATTCTTAAAAGAAGTGATACATATGGCTGGAGAGCCGCTTCTAAACATTATTAACTTTTCATTATATCTAGGTCACGTCCCTAAATCTTTCAAGTCGGCAGTTATTAAGCCTCTTCTTAAAAAGTCTAATTTAGGCCCGAATGAAATAACAAATTACAGACCGATTTCAAACCTTCCGTTTATATAAAAAATATTAGAAAAGGTAGTATCAGCCCACAAGGGTTCAAGGACCTCTGCTGTTCTCAATATACATGCTGCCCTTGGGTAACATCATTAGAAGACATGGGATTAGTTTCCATTGTTATGCTGAAGATACCCAGTTATACATCTCCATAAAACCAAACGAAATACCCAAGTTGTCTAGACTGTGTGTGTGTTCAAGATATAAAAGATTATATGACCAATAATTTTCTTCTACTAAATTCAGATAAGACGGAGATATTACTTATTGGCCCAAAAACCAGTACACAACAGCTCTCACAATTCACCTTGTGTTTAGAAGGATGTACTATTACCACCAGCTCAACAGTGAAAGACCTGGGCGTAACATTAGACAGTAACTTATCCTTTGAAAATCATATTTCCAATATCACAAAAACAGCCTTTTTCCACCTTAGAAATATTGCCAAGCTTAGGAACATTTTATCTGTATCTGATGCAGACAAGCTAGTTCATGCATTCATGACCTCCAGACTGGACTACTATAATACTGGACCTCCAGACTGGACTACTGTGTGGCTGTCCTGCATCCTCAATAAACAAGCTACAGTTAGGCCAAAATGCAGCTGCCAGGGTTCTCACTAGATCTAGAAAATATGATCATATAACCCCAATACTATCATCCATGCACTGGCTGCCGGTTCAGTTTAGAATTAATTACAAAATAGCCTTACTTACATACAAGGCTCTAAATGGTTTAGCTCCCACATATCTAGCCAGTCTTCTGACATCCACCACGCTCTTTAAGATAAAAAAATATAAAAGAATATTAAAATTTACAAAAGCAGGTAGGGCATTTTCATATTTAGCTTCAAAACTTTGGAATAGCCTTCCTGATAGTGTTCGGGGATCAGACACAGTTTCCCAGTTTAAAAGTAGACTCAAGACGCATCTCTTTGATCTGGCATACACATAATTCATCCTCATATTGAATACTTCATACTCCAGTACATCTATCCTGAATGGCAACTACACTACAGATCTGGCCATTAAGAATGTGCGCTTTTCCCCGCGAGATCCCGCAATTTGGCGCGCGACATGCCGCGAGATCCCTCAATCAACATTCGGGAATTTAAATAAATGTGTTGTGCTTCACTGAATATCCGGCAGATGGCGCATGGAAGGACTTTGTCCAAAAGCCAGACCAAGTACAACGAAGAATTGTGTATAATTATTTAGCCTAAAACAATATTGTTTCCAATGCTGAAGCAAACATGAATTTTATTTTAGTTTTACAATAGATCTTTTATGAAAAAAAATGTGCGTATATGTGTTTCATATTATGTTCATAAGGATAAAAAGAGATGTCCTAAGTTATGGGGCGCCGTATAGGGCTTAAATCAAACTTCACTCATGCACACACAAGTGAAACACTTGCATACCCACAGTCACACATCTATATATACATACTACTAACTGCTCACACAACTACATATGAAATGCGCGCACACACACCTATGAGACGCGCTCACATATACACAAACTCTCCGTGCACACACACCTATAAGATGCACGCACATATACAGTAATTATGCAAATGTCCTGATTCATGAATATGTCAACATGTCTTCATTAAAACGTAAAAATGTGTCGCGCACCATCAGAAGACATGAATGAACAAATATAAACATGAAGTGCTTCGGGCGTTTTTATAAAAAACAATCTGTCTTTTTTGCTGTTTGTGTCCAGCATTGAATAATTATTTCATCCATTATTTGACCACGGCTGGAAATAATAGTTGGAATGTGATTGTAGATTTATGACTGATATAAAGCTGTTCATTGGCGTGCGTGAATCCATGGCTTGTACTTTCACTTTACAAAAGGTGCAGGCATACTCCCCCAGAAAGTCATCGCCTCTTGCAATAGTGCAGATCAAACATACATCACCTGTCCAGAAATAAAAAGGAATATTTAAGCATATACACAAAATGTATTTAACTTAAATATTACAGATTAAAACAAGAAAAGTAGACGTGCTGAGCTTCAGTTCATTGTGATACGGACAAAAGGTCCAGGAAGGAAACGGGTTTCGTCTGCTGCTAGAACTCTGTGTGGCATTGACCTGGTCTCTGATCTGAGCTGCTGTTAACCTGCGATTTCTGAGGCTAGTGACTCGGATGAACTTATCCTCCGCAGCAGAGGTGACTCTTGGTCTTCCTTTCCTTTCCTTTCCTTTCCTTTCCTGGGGCGGTCCGCATGTGCACCAGTTTCTTTGTAGCGCTTGTGACTGCACTTGGGGACACTTTCAAAAGCCCCGTTTACACTGCAGGTATTGATGTCCAATTCTGATTTGTTGCCTATATCTGATTTTTCTGACCGTGTGTTTACACATTCTTTCAACTCTGACCCATATCCGATTCAAGTGTTTACACTTGCCATACCATCTGAAAGATCGCGCATACTTAAAGGGAGGTTCTTGTGCTACACACTAGCCAAGATGCACGAATGCGAAATATGTTTGATGCTAGCTCTGCGATATATGCAAAGTTCGCGAAACGGAGAGGAAGGGCCATCATAGCAGCCTGCGCATATGCTTCATGCAAACCGATCGAGAGTTTTTTTCCTGTTTACACGGACATAGAAAATATCCGATATGTGTCACATATGAACAAAAAATCGGAATTGGGTCACATTTAACTGACAGTGTAAACGTAGCTAAAGTTTTCCCAATTTTTCAGACTGACGGACCTTCATTTCTTAAAGTAATGATGGCCACTCGTTTTTTTTCTTCACTTAGCTGCTTTTTTCTTGCCATAATACAAATTCAAACTTTTTGAATGAGAAGGTGTGTCCAAACTTTTGTTCTGTACTGTATGTATATTTATATACACATTTCACACACACACACACACACACACACACACACACACACACACACACACACACACACACACACGGCTTTTAAATAAAAATCCAACATTTTAACACATTAAAAATATTCGTGTTTAATTAAATTATTAAATCCTCGTGTTCCAGTGTTTATGCAGTAATTTAGTCATGTTCACCCATGTCGTGACACTATAATGATTCATTATTTATTATTATGCTTACTTACTCTGTGATTCTGTTTGATGCAGATTGACCTGTATATCAACTTGATAACTAGCAAATGCTATTAAATGCCACATATGTTTACCCTATGGGTGAACATGACCAAATGGCACCTTTACTACCATTTAAAACTATTTATTATAATAAGTGGTGCAGAAGTGTATAATAAACCGAAAAGATAAACACAAAAAAGATGGACAGCTATTTATTTAATTATCATTTTAAATATTTATCAACAACATCCATCCATCAATGCAGTATGTCTGCATTTTAATCGATAAATTGCATGTGTTTATCACCTTTTGATCAAAACGCTGCCTTTTGTAAAGTGAAACTGCGAGCCGCGGTTTTGCCTCATTTAAATAAACAATTTAATTAACAAATAAATAAATAAATAAGTAAACAACAGTAGCACAAGTTTAGAAAAAAATATTTAGACTCTAAATAGATGCCGAATTATTTTTTAAGGTGTGCCAGCTGGCACTATTCTTATATTACTCTTTGTCAGGGTAAATCGTTCAGTGACAACCCCGTAAAATTCCATATACTGTAAATAGGTACTGTACATCCCTATGTAATAAATGCCCACCCCTGTGAAAATGGCGAATTCAGGGAAATTTAGTAGATTGCTTGTTAGAAATACCCCAAGTGAAATTAATCTGCTGTTTTAACTACTGCAAAGATAGTTAATCAGTGGTAGTTTTCTCTACTACTACTAATGATAATAATACTGAATGGAGAAAGTGCAAAGAAGAATCATCGTTGAGAAGAAAATGAAGAATAAATACATATCAGTATTTAAATTTCATAAGCTTGCTGTCAATGGGCGCCTAGGGTTAGGGTTAGAGAGAGAACGCATGTTTGGCTTCAGTAGACACACAATACTTCAAATTGAAACACGACTGCCCCCTACAGGTAATGAACGGCATTTTCACAGCTTCCCGCAAGCTGCCGCGGAAGCGCGCGAGATCCCTTTTCAAAAATCGTGCATTCTTAATGGCCAGATCTGTAATTCTCTCCACCTTTTCTTTATTTTTCTACCCATCCAGAGGCATCTGGAGATTGTGCCATCTTCAGTAGACAGAGGCCAATCCTGCGAGGACCCAGAAGCATCCAGAGAAGGCCCAGCTCCAGCTGGATTCTGCTTCATGTTGGTTTGGAGCTACACATGCTCCTGAGCTCCCAGTGATCCAGACTCCATCTGCCCGCTGCAACTGCTGACTCATCCCTGAGCTGAACTGGACTTCATGTTAATTTAAATAACATCTGCTATATCGAACTTTCAGCTGCATAACACACACAATGCTATATAATTTCTGTTATTCGTTATCACCCAGATGAGGATGGGTTCCCCGTTGAGTCTGGTTCCTCATTAGATAATCTCATTATCTAATCACATTTTCTCCCACATTCACACTTCCATAAATTTCCTTTTTATTTTGTGAAGTTGCTTTGAGAAAATGACCATTGTTAAAAGCGCTATAGAAATAAAATTTAATTGAATTGAATTGTCCGTCAACCAATCAGAGCCAGGTCAAACAAGTCCGAAGCGGCGAGCGATAGCGAAATCCGTAAACGAAATACTTGGTCGAGATAGACATAAATCATAAAAAATAAACGCGAGAGAACTGGGCTGTGGAGCACGCAATAATCCGGCAGCGAGGAAGCGCTTCCTTAAATGCCAGGAGAAATTATTTGTGAATGGACAACCAGTGTGTGGGAGGGGCGGTGCGGAGGCGTGGGAAAACATGGCCGCATGTATAGAGACATGACAGCGTGGGAAAAACAAACAAAAAAAAGAATAACAGGGTTCTGTGACAATCTAAGTATTGACAAATTGAGTATTGACAAATATAATGTGTCTAAAATAATAAATCTGTAAACAATGAAAGCTAATTGGAGTTTGGAGGTGTGAACTAGAGCTACTTTTATAAACAGCACTAAAATCTTTTGTTTGCTTCGCACGAGAAGAATACACTTATGTGACCCATGTCTTGCCAAAAAGAGCTTTCAAAGGATATTGTTGATGTTGATTTACGTTAAGCTGGAAAGGGGTACAAAGTGATTTCAAAGACTTGTAGGATTACAAATTTATAAGATGTTAAATCTAGGTTCCAACAAAATAGTATATAAACTGAAAAGTTCTGTACATTGGGTTTTATATTTTGAGGTAAAGATTATGACCTCAGTTTTGGTTCCGTGACCCGGATAGAGCTCCTCACCTGAATCCAGATTGAAACTTCAAGCTCAACAAAGATCGAACTTTGTTCCAGACTGAATCTTTTTGTACAATCAAGAATTGGTGATTGCCACTCTATCCAAAAGAACTTTTAAGACCAGTACAAATTTGTTATCCTCTGCGCCGTCAGAAAAGAGTTAACAGACAACTGTAGGGTTTGGTTAACTAAGTTATCCTCTAAAAAAATTATTTTTAGAGATCGTTATCCTCTGTTTAGAGATTAGCATTATGTGCTAATATCTGTGTGTCATCCTCTGTTTCTGCAGGGAAGATTAGCATTATGTGCTAATATTTATGTGTTATCCTCTGTTCAGGCAGGAAAGATTAGCATTATGTGCTAATATTTGTGTGTTATCCTCTGTTCAGACAGGGAAGATTAGCATTACGTGCTAATATTTGTGTTATCCTCTGTTCAGACAGGGAAGATTAGCATTACGTGCTAATATTTGTGTGTTATCCTCTGTTCAGGCAGGGAAGATTAGCATTACGTGCTAATATTTTTGTGTTATCCTCTGTTCAGACAGGGAAGATTAGCATTACGTGCTAATATTTGTGTGTTATCCTCTGTTCAGGCAGGGAAGATTAGCATTACGTGCTAATATTTGTGTGTTATCCTCTGTTCAGGCAGGGAAGATTAGCATTACGTGCTAATATTTGTTGTGTTATCCTGTGTTCAGGCAGGGAAGATTAGCATTAACTGCTAATATCTGTGGTATCCTCTGCTTTGCCAGGGAAGGTAAACAATTATTGATAGGTGTTAACAAGTGTAACCAGCCTCTGTGGATCAGAGAAGTTTTAGTATTTTGTGGTAACAAGTGTAACATGCCTCTGTTGATCAGAAAAGTTTTTGTGTCTTGATTGTGTGGTAACAAACAAATTCACAAAATGTTTAAGAAGAATGCTAGACTGATGCCCACAACTGAAAAAGGTGGTCTTGCGACTCCTTCGTGGTCTGATAGTGAATTCAAGTCACTGTTAGGAGTGAAAATGAACCTTATTGTTCCTGAGAAAGTGGGACAAAACTTAACTCAGAAGTATTGAGATCCATCCAGACAAGAAGTGGTCTGTAGATGAACGTAAAAAGGTAATCGGAGCATATATTCACAAGAAAAATGTGAAATGCATTATCTGCTGCCATAGAGAATTTTAGTTTAGCGTTAGCTAAGCAGCGGTCTCAGCGTATCTCAGAACTAGAAGAACAGATCCAGGAGCTCTGTGCTAGAGTATCTTATTTGACTAAGAAATTGGACCACAACAAAGCTTCAGCAAGAACTGATGTGGATGAAGTTAGTCAGTCTGATAACAACTACTTGTTACGTGGTGCGGTATGGAGAGCCGCACCACGCGATGTTATTAATTATAAGAGCCCTTATGCTGGGCGTTAGAGTGGGTCAATGAAATAGGAGTTAGTGAGAGTGCTTGTGATACACACAGGAAGACCTTCCCGTTTGGAGATAGCGTGGGATTATTAATTAAGGAACTTAAAAGGAAAATAGATGAAAAAGTGAAAACACAAAATAAACAGAGCTCCGCCGTCTACGCGAGAACGGACGGGGCTCTAGAAAATAAAACAAAACTTGTCCTCTAGGGGCGTCCACCCTTACCGAGGACTTGTGGGAAAGAGAGAGTTTGTGCTTCGTGCACTAACAAACTATACTGAGCGCGCAAGCTGAACTGCTGCGCTCTCTCTATCTCTCTCTCTCTCTCGCACTCTCTCTCGCCGGCGTCTTAAATAGACAGAGGCTGGGGCTTTGCTTCTGTCCCTAAACAGCTGTCTGTCTTTTATTTTATCTACTTTCTTTCTTTCCTTTTCTTTTCTTTTCTTTGGCCCTGATGCCTTACCGGTGCTACCTAAATGCACGAAGTGCGCCGGTATCAGGACCCTTAAATAAACACGCCGTCAGGTGTGGCTCATTCAGGCTGATTGCCTGAAGGCGGCGTTGCTTAGCAACCATGTGTATAAATGGCCGTGCTTTTGCCTGTTCAGAAATCCGCATGGTAACAGCTTGCGCACCTGCCCGTTCTGAACAGTTTAAGCACGGCTCTGCCCCTCGCGCGACCCGCGTCGTTACACTACTGTATCCTGATTTACAAGCTTTCTTTGAAAATGATGTAGCCATCCAATCAGTAACTGATGTGCCTGTAAATTCCGTGAAGGTATGTGGTGCTAGAAAGAGATTTCAGGGGATTGAGGGAGTTGAAAGTGTTACTCCCAACTCTTCTGTTGTCCAAGTGCAAACTGTTGCTAAATCACTAGGACCTAAGGATATAGAGAGACTATGCCAGAGCTTACCCTCAGCAAGCACTAATTTTCCTGAATTTAGACGAGCTTTGATCAGCAAAATGCACTACAACATGTCACTTGAAGAAGTCACACAGCTGATGTCACAAATTCTAACGGAATCTGAATTCAACCGTTTTGAGTCTGCTGTTACCTCTGAATTACAACATGCCAGTAAAGGTGATCTGAGAGAAGGTGTTGTGAAAATTCTAAAGGATATCATGGGACCCAAGATAGACTGGTCCAGAATTACTAACTGTGTGCAAAAGAAAGAAGAATCTGTAAATTAATACACTGAAAGGTTTTGTCAGTCAGCTATAACTTACAGTGGAATAGTTGATGATTCTGAAAGTGTGCTTGATAATAAGGGACCCCTAGTCTGCATCTGGTCAGATAGCCTTACAGCTGAGTACAGAAACGCATTGCCATTCCTTGATCTAAATTGGTCTAACATGACTCTCAGAAGTAACCTCGACAGGTTAGCTACATGGGAAAGGGATGCTGATGTTAAGGCAAAAGTGATGTTAATTACAGCAGCTGCAGTGTTGTGTCAGGGAAGGAAAACCTGGACTCATGTGTCACACTGTAAAGTTGTTCCCCCACCTACAGGGATAGGATAGGACACACGGACCAGTGAGGAGCCCAGGGAAGAACCGAACAGGCATCGGGGGCCAAACCCTGCAGTTAAGACTCCCTCATAGGCCTTCCCCATCCACTAGTCCATCCTCACCTCATTGTTCTTTAGGTGTCACAGGAATTAAGTAATAGGGAAAGAAGGAACAACAATAGCAGACATAGATTGAATGGAGGATACAACCCTAGGGTTTGAAGTTTTTTAGAACAGATACTGCTCTGTCGTCTTTTGTTTTCTTTCTTACTCTGCAGATACCACCCGATGGCTGTCCTGAGACTCATACGCACTGACCTCGTCACTTACAAAGGAAGCCACAACCTCTACCAGACAACTAGACCCACTCCCGAGCCAACTGTCACAGAAGACAAAAAAAAATACACAACGCAGAGAATCAAATACGAGAACTTCAGTCTTCCATCAACATGATCAAGATTGTCGTACTAGTACAACATCCAACAAGACGTTCTTGACCTTTCAACAAAATTTAATGACTGAAGATAATTCTTCATGGTTTGGAGACATGTTGGAGAAACCCTGGCTGTGGATCAAGAAAATAGCAACTCTGCTGTTGTTTTTCCTACTGGTGTACTATCTATGCATCCACAGTATCAAGTGTTTCTTTCAACAAATATCCCACGCCCATCAAGAAGAAATGACAGCTCCAACCAGAAAACACTATTACTCATAAGAACTTCACAGACTCTAGCTAGATGTTTGTTTATATGTCATCATGGCATTCATCACTACAATCAACAACAGAACAAGTGTTATGTGCCTGTAACAATCACAAGTTACAAGAATTAAGTGTCTAAATTTGTATTTTGTGAGAGTTATTAGAACTCTCAAAGGGGGAATTGTAGGATTACAATTTTATAAGATGTTAAATCTAGGTTCCAACAAAATATAATATAAACTGAAAAGTTCTGTCCATTGGGTTTTACATTTTGAGGTAAATTGCGTGTTATCCTCCATTCTAAAGACATCAAGTCTGGTAGCCCAGATGTCTGAAACATTAACCTTTTGTCTTTATGTACTTCCTGACCACTGGGTAGGGTCCCAAGGTAAATGTGAATGCTAATCTCAAGGCCAGACTGTGCCTTTGTCTCTATGATAATGTGAAGGTCGGGGCGATACGGTCAGGCAGATTAGATTAGCACTTATGCATTTGAAAGGCACTGTTATGCTGATGAGATCAGGGCTGGGGAACTCCCGTTACCCGGATGATTCCTGCACTACACTATGCTTTGTTTAGATTGTCTCCACTTCTGTGTATCCCTCCCAATTGTAATGTATAAACTCTCCAGAGCTGAGTTTTAATATAGACTTGGATGACTACAGTGTCGCACAGTGAGTTCTCAATAAAGAGTAACTTCTGCTTAAAAGATATCCCAACGTCTCCCAACAGACTGTAGAAATTCACCAGTCTACAGCTGGCAAATGGAAACACTTTGGGACTGTGGCTACTCTACCAAAAGTTGGTGCCTAGTCAAAATTTCGCAAAAAGCACAAGATTCATCAATCTTCTTTGCCTTTCAGCTGTTCCCTTTCAGGGGTTGCCATAGCGAATCATCTGCCTCCATTTAATCCTATCCTCTTCATCCTCTTCTCTCACACCAACTAACTTCATGTCCTCTCTTGCTACATGCATAAACCCCCTCTTCGGCCTTCCTCTAGACCTCCTGTCTGGCAGCTCCAACCTCAGCATCCTTCTACCGATATATACACTACCTCTCCTCTGAACTTGTCTTGTGAACTTGACTTCAATCTGGCCTCTCTGACTTTATCTCCAAAACATCTAACTTGGGTTGTCCTTCTGATGGATTAATTCTTGATCATATCCATCCTTGTCACTCCCATCAACGAGATAAGCAAACAACCTAGAGTGACAACCAAAGATTTTAAGGCATCATTGAAACTGGCTAATATCTGTGTTCAGTCTACAGTATTTAAAACATTGAACAAGTACGTTGTCCTAAAAACAACATTGCCTGAATTTTTCAAAAGGGCACATTGATACTCCAGTGCAGTACTGGCAAAATGTTTTGTGCACTAAGATTGAACTATTTGCAAGGAACACACAGCACTACGTCTGATGTAAAAAGGGCACTGCATATCATTATGAGAATTCCAACTGTAAAGTATGGTGGGGGAAATATCATGATTTGGACCTGCTTTGCTGCATCATGTCATGGCCAGCTGGTAATCATTGAGGAAAAAATTAATTCCCAAGTGTATCAGAAAATTCTTCAGCATAATGTGAGGATGTCTATACGTCAGCTGAAACTCTGTAGAAGTTGGGACAGGCAACAGGACGATGACCAAAACACCAGAGCAAGTCCAGAACATAATGGCTTCAAAAAAACAAAATCCGCCTTTTGGATTAACAACCAGTTATTAATTCCAAGTGTTCGCTTAGAATTAATCAGGGACAATCTCACAATCTTATTATTATCTAAACACATTTTTTCTCACTCATACACACTTCCATACATTTTGTGAAGCTGCTTTGATACAATGTCCATTGTTAAAAGTGCTATATAAATAAACTTGAATTGAATTGAATTGAGCTTAGTTTTTCCACTACCATTTTGAATGTTGAATGAGTGTGTTCAGTAAAACAATAAAAAAGTCTAAATTTTGTTATTATTTCAGGCACATTATATTTGTTATTTATCATAAAATCAGATTACACTGAATGGCACATTAATGCAGAAAAGCATGAAATTCCAAAAGGTTCTCATACTTTTTCTTGTCGCTGTATATCAACTGAGAATGCTTAAATACAATATACATTCAAGTTTAACATAGATTGGAGCTGGAAAATATGCATAGAAAATAATAATAAGGTCAGAATATTATAATTGTGCATGCAGTGTATTTTCAGCATAAATGTTAAAATGGTCAAGTAAAATAATGTTAGGAGAAATGGAGGGATAAAAGAGGTGTATGTGGACAGATTCAGCAAAAGCTTTTGACGCATTTTGGAGTATCACGAGACCTCACTTGCATTTGACAGTCTGTTTGTGGGATTTAAACAAACCCCAGTAAGCATGCTTGATGCTGTAATTATTATTATATATAGGTTTCTCGTCTGCCTGGATGCAGTGCTGGTCTCAAGTCTGCACAAGAATGGAAGGGATGCCTCAGAAGGAGCATCAGGCATAAAACCTGTGCCAACTTGTGGCAACCCCTTAATAGGAGCAGCCGAAAGACCAACAATAACAACATTTAGACAAACTAATACAATAAACTGTAGCCTTAGTAATAAAAATGTGTCCTAAATTTAATCACTTTAAGATCACATTAAGATTAAACCATGTAAAACATAAATGAAAAACATTTTTAATATAGTTTCCATATATATATTTTTTCTTGAAACGACTGGTTTGTGCTGAAATCATGTGACTAACATCTGCTAAAGTAATTTCCCAAACTTTTATAACAGACCCATGTGATTCCTTTATTGTAAAAAATACACTCAGAACAATAATGTTTCATTCATTTTTCTTTTTTCATTGCATAAATCAGATCTGCTGCTAACATCCAGGTGCCAGACACCAGAGCACACCCCCAGAGGTCTTGCGGAGCCATGCCCCTTGGAGCCAGAGCTGCGTCAGTGGCACAAGCTTAATGTAATGAATTTTAATGTCATGGCTGATTGGTATATATCTTGTAGAAATTGTGTATATACACAAAACAGTAGGCAGTATGCCAAGGTCAAACTTTTAATGGAAAATTTCTAAATACATTTCCATCAAGACTGCTGAGATTAGGCCACGTAAACAAAATGCACCAGTTAGAAAAAGTAATTGAGAAAGTTTTATTTCTACGCAACTTTATAAAAAAATAAAATAAATAAAAAACACCCAACAATATTTAAATCAACTCCAGTTTAGATGCTCATTTCCGAAGTGTTGATTGTAAACTAGTCCCAATATCTCTGATTATGAAGTGAAAGATTTTTAAAGGCACTGTCATACCAAAAGTGCATCCAAATGTTTTGCTTAGAACTCAGTTAATCATATTGCCAAAGGTTTTGTCATAGCTTGAGAACACAGAGTGAACTAATATTAACAGATATCAGTATTGTATAGACTTGTGTTGATTCATATAATGTACTGTATAGCCGATTACAAAAAAATAATTAACTGGTCTAAATATTTAACCGGGATGGTTATCCAGCATGTATCCTTGCATTGTGCAGTGTTCATAAGGTCTACCGAGACACTAACTAGGATATAGTTGTTAACTGATCCAGTTTCTGCATCTTGGTCAGCAATGACTGCTGAATAAATGCTGGTTTACTCTTACTGCACCATTTCTGTCAAAACTGCACTGCAATTGGTCAATATCTTTTACACAAGGCTGATGTTTTTCCACTAATCCCCATTAATTTATCAGAAAAATGCCAACAGTGAAAAAGAGCTATTCTATTATATTCAGGTAACCACTATATCATTTTGCCTAGGCTACTCAAAAATAATTAAAAAGCGTTTTTTTTTTTTTGTTTTTTGTTTTTTTTAAACCCCAATAAAAGAATCAGATTTGCTATTCACTTGATTGATGTTCGGTTGTTCCTGTCACTCTGCTAATGGAGTAACATGCCACATGACCACTCCTGAGGGATTGATGGAGACAACAAACTCAGTGGTGTCCTTTAGTGCAGGCATGGCCTTCTCCATGAACACGTCGTATACCTGAGAGAGAGAATTTACAGCTATTACAATAAACTGTGAAAATGTTCAAGGAAGACCTGTGTTACCCTCACTGAATGTGCTATTTCTACAAGTTGCAGATAAGGAAAAAGAGTGACAACAACAATGAATGAGGAACAATGATTCCTGTGTGTAGCTTAGGGTTAGATGTATCCCAGGAGCCAGAGCACCGGACGTAGCAAGTAATCTTAGCTCTAGGACAGCATAGGTTCTCTAAGATAGTTGCACATGCTGGAGCTAATGATATAAGCCTTCGTCAGTCAGAAGTTAGCAAGAATAATTTTCCAGAGGTGTTTAAATTAGCGAAGGCGATGTCTGATGAAGTACTTTGCTCTGGGCCCATCCCAATGAGACGTGGCAACATAGCTTACAGCAGGTTATAGTCGCTGAATCGCTGAATGTCCAGGTGGTGCTCTGAAAATAATGTAGGCTTTATAGACTATTGGAAGACGTTTGAGGGCAAAGCTGGCCTGTTAGGGCGGGATGCTGTCCATACCACTCGGGAAGGTGCTGCTCTCATTTCTTGTAGTATAGTGCATAGTCTCAGAGGAGGCCTAGTTAATCGATGACTACCCAGAGCCCAGGCCAGGGAGCACACAAACAGGCTAAACCAACCGTCTGCTAGCTGCATAGAGTCGTCACTCAGGTTTCACTATATTGAGTCTGTGTCTGTTCCCAGATCTCTCGCATCTAAAGCAGTCATTCTTAATGAAATAATCACAGATCAGGAGTTTGATATATTATGTTTAACTGAAATCTGGATTAAAGAAAACAAGTATGTAGCTCTCAATGAAGCTTATCCTCGTGGATACAGCTACATACTGTACACCAGCCTTGGCTAACTGGTAGAGGAAGAGGCGTCGCAGTTATTTACAGTGATAATCTGACTATCTGACACAGACACAAATATAATGCATTTGAAGTTCTCTATATTATCTGAATTTCTCTGTGAATTTGCAGATTTTCTCTCAAATCTAGTTGTTTCTATAGACAAAACGTTAATTGCTGGATACTTTAATATAAATTTTGAGAATCCAGAAGCTCTGGACTCAGTAGGAGTAAATCAGTGTGTAGTAGGACACATTCATAAAGCAGGTCAGACTTTAGATTTAATATCATCCTTCGGATTAAGTCTAAGAAATATAACCACAATTCCACAGTCTGAAGCTATCGCAGATCACTGTCTTGTCTCAATTAAAGTGTGTCATATTTAAACATACATTTACATCAATTACTACACCGAGCTTTATCAATAATCTCCCAGACTTATCAACTTTGACTAAATCGCCATTTGACTCCACAGAACTCGATCAGGTGACTGAATATTTAGAGTCGACATTTCGTTATACCTTAGATAATGTTGCTCTGGTTAAAAGGAAAATTATTACAGATAAGACACTCCCTGGTATAATAACCACACACACATTTAAAAACAAACTAGAAAAAAAAAGAGAACTCAAACTAACGCAAAATTGTTAGTTTTTCAAATAGCATGGAAGGAGAGCATCCTGAACTATAAAAAAGTTCTCAAGTGCTGCTAAATCGTTGTATCTCTCCACTCAGATTTGTATTTAATACCGGAGTTAAATTAACTAGAACCAAGACCACTGCAGAAATCTCCACAACAACAACATACAGTAGTGAGGACTTAATGACCTTTTTTAATAACAAAATATTAAGAGATGGTGTGAGATTAAATATTAGGCAAAAATTCTTTGAGGGCTTTGAAACCAGCCAATTTAAGTGACACAGATGATAAACTAACCACATTGCATCTGAACCTAGAATACTTTACCCCCCTTGAAGCGACAGAACTAATTTCACTCATCTCTTCTTCAAAATTGTCAACCTGTGAATTAGATCCTATACCTACACATTTTCTCAAGCAGATAGTACCAGCAATATCAGAACCCCTGTTGAAAATAATTAACACAGCAGTGGGTATGTTCCAAAATCCTTTAAATTATCAGTTATTAAACCACTTATTAAGAAACCAGATTTTTACCGTTGTCAGCTGTCAAATAATAGGCCAATATCAAATCTCCCCTTTATTTCTAAGATTCTATAAAAGGTTGTAGCACAGCTGCTATGTTCATATCTACATAGAAATAGCATAAAAAAACTTTATCAGTCAGGATTTAGGCCCCATCATAGCACAGAGACTTGTTAAAGTAGTAAATTACCTCCTATTGGCCTCTGATCAGGGTTGTGTCACTATACTTGTGTTACTCGACCTCATTGCAGCTTTTGACACCATTGATCATAGTATTCTCCTTCACAGATTAGAAAATGTTGTAGGAATTAACGGAACGGCCCTCTCCTGGCTCAGTTCCTATTTGATTGATCATTATCAGTTCATAGATTTAAATGGTGACTATTCTGCATGTTCTCAAGTGGAGTTTTGGTATTCCACAGGGTTCGGTTTTAGGCCCGCAGCTTTTTTTTCTTTACATGCTTCCTCAGGGCAACATAATGTGTAAGCAAGGTATTAGTTTTCATTGTTATGCTGATGACACACAGTCTCAGCAAAACCAGATGAGAAAAACCAGCTTACTAAAGTTGAGCATATGTGCAGGACATAAGAGGTTGAATGTTATTTAACTTCTTTCTGCTTAATCCTGATAAGACAGAAGTTCTAGTAATAAGACCACAAGCAGCTAGAAGCAAGCTTTTCGATCACACTGTAACTTTAAATGGCCTTGCTGTTCCATCAAGTGGAAACCAAGGAGAGGCACAGAATTTCTGTCTCACTTCATTATCCGATAATGACCTGATGCAGGACATTTTTTTTTTCAAATAGTTGACAGTGAAAATGATCAGCCACCTGTCCCCCAAAAAAGGCAAAGGCAAACAAGCAGAGTAGATGCAGACAAAATCATGGAAAATGCAGACTGATGACGACACGTTTCCACAGACTCTGCGATTCCTGCCTGCACAGGAACCTGGACTATACCTGCCATCTGATGACTCACATTCTCCCATGAGTTTATTCAAACTGATTTTTTTTTTTTTTTTTTTGCTTCGTGGTGTCTCACAGGAAGTAGCACCAAAATGGGCAAATACCAGTTCCAGTAGCTGAGTTGACCTCAGGCGCCAGAGATGTTGCCACGGCTGGTTGCAGGTTGTGTGTGCAAAGTAGTACACAGCAAGCGCCAAAAAACACCTTGGAGATGCCAGGCATGCAATGTTCCACTGTTTCTTTAGTTGAACAGGAACTGCTTTCAAGAGTGACACAGGGATGTGTGACTGTAGACACCATACACCCATTTTATCTTGCACTGTTCCTGTTTGCACCATTTTGCTTTCAATGTCTGTTTCAGTTTTTATTTTTATTTTATGGCACTGTTTTACACTGAATGTCTATTTTTGTAGGGTTTTTTGTATAATACACTGCTTTTGTTTGCATCATTTTACCCTGAATGTCTGTTTTTACACATTTTATTTATCTTGACTGTTCCTGAGATTTGAATCTTGATTTATTCTAAATAAACCTGACCTGACATACCTGACTGAAAGGGGTACTGTAATTATGCAGTTCATTATTCGAGTCTTTGTCTTCTCTGGTGTGAAGTACAGCATTATTCATGATCATTCATGCCTCCTGCGTTTCACAGCCTTTCTAAACAAAATTTGTCTTAGAAAATGTAAAAGAAGATATTGTTTTCTGTGAATGAGTGATCAAGATGATTATCATGTCATTTTGAAGTAAAAACTCTGGAATACAAGATCCAGGTAAAGTCTTTTAAACAAATGTTTTGAATGTGTTTTGTGAACTTATTTCAGTGATTTTTTTTGTTGTTTTCGATAATCACGCATAACTGTTATTTTCTCCAAAATACAAACTTGCACTTACATGTTGCTCACATATTACTGTAGCCCAGTTTGTGCTGAACACAGTGTAATTAGCCTTTAGATGTTTATACATTTATTGCAATTGCATTTCTGAGGGTGTTTTGGGGTCCTTCAGGGCCCCCAAACACCCTCAGACTCCTACTGTAAGGCTTAACTTAAATACATCTGTTATACTGAACTTCCAGACCCACACAGTATGATGCAGAGCAATCCCTGCTGTCCGTTTTACCCAAATGAGGATGGGTTGCCACTGTTGCCGTCGTCCACGGCTTGCTCATCAGGGACAATCTTATCATTCTGATTCATACACATTCACATTTCATAGAAACTTAAGTAATTCTTTTGATTGTGTAAAGCTGCTTTGCAACAATGTCAATTGTTAAAAGCGCTACACAAATAAAATTGAATTGAATAAGTTCAGCAAGGTAGCTAATCAGATTGTGATCTTAACAAAACTACTTCTACTGAACACATATTTGGAAGTTACAGTATGCAGGACTAGTAACAGTCTTAAATCAATTTAAGTCTTTAAATCAATTAAATTTCTTAGACAGTCAATCAGTTACTGCAGATCTATAAGATACAGCACCTTCTGCAGCGAAAAACTTTAACTTCTTGCTTCCTACCCAGAAGGGCACTCGTATAAGGTGACATGGAGGGGATCCACAACTGCTCCACCCAGACTCTTCAGACAAGGCTCAGTATATTTTGGTGAGGTCATATCCTTACATGACCTTTCATACCATTGTTATGTAGATGACACTCAACAAATTTTTTCCTTCCTCAGACACTCATGTTTCAATTCGGATGGCAGACATCCCATCTTGGGTGGCAGCTCCTAGGTGATTCATCTCTCTGTCCAGATCTTATGATCTCCCTGGACAACACTCAGAACACCACTTCAGTCACTGCCACCAACCTTAACCCTAACACTGGAAAACTGCTCATTTCCCCTCACACTACTAATCTTACAAGCTTTTGTCGATTTCTTCTTTATAACATCAGAAGAATTTTTTTCCCCATGCCACTCAGGTGGTTATTCAATCAACTTTTATTTGAAGACTGGACTACTGCAACTCATCCTTGGCAGGGGTGCTTCTGTGCGCTATAGGTCCTTTACAGCTGACGAGAATGTAACTGCATGATTTATTTTCCAGCTTGCTAAGTCCTCCCACATCACCCTACTTCTCTGCTCCTTTGACTGGCTTCCTGTAGGTGCCAGCATCAGATTCAAAACCTTGATGGGTCACTGTAAACCCTAATGCTCAAGGTAATTAAACATATTGAGTACTGTTAACTCAGAATGTTGAGTTTTGAGTTTTGCCAACTTATTCGGGTTTACAGTGTTGTCTACCAAGCTAATTATGTCCCAGCACCCTCTTGCCTCAAAGCACTTATCACATCCTGCACTATACCATGTTCTGTCCGATCCTCCAGCACTGCTCAGGGATAGAGGAAGACATGCTATCATCATTTCTGTTCTGGCACTTAGGTGGCAGAATGAACTTCCTCTAGATGTCGGTACAGCCGAGTAACTAGTTTAGGAGGGGATGAGGATAGCAGATAGAAACAAATTTTATTAAATAGGTTTTTGCTTCCTAAGGTTCTGTGAAAGTTTTGTCAAATTCCCTTTAATGGTCTAGGAGGAGTTGCTGATAGAGGAAAAGTGTGACGACAACCTATGACGAATGACAATGCTGCTGATGCAAGATGACGGATAGCCTCCCCCTGTGTTACCTGTGCTTTGTAGGCAAGCAATATAATAAAGGTTGATAAGCCAAATAGCAATTTTAATTTAGGAATCTTTTGGACTGTTTGGAGAAAAAAAGGATTGTGTCACACTGCTGAGCGTAAAGCTACACATTACACAAGCCATCAACCACAAACAGATCATCTACCTGATAGCTGCCAAGGGTATATTCGAGCACCTTCAGAGATGTCCGATAGCGGTACGGCACATCAGTTTTTTTGCTGAAGAACACCAAGGCACTTGCTTTGTTAGACAAAGGACGCCAGAACACCTCTATACCACTTTCCTCCTGAGAAACAAAAAAGAAATAAATTGTGTCAGCAAAAGGAATAATTTATGAAGAGTGTAGCCCTCATCATCAACTCACTTTCTATTCCACATCAAATACCTTTATCAGGCGTCGTCCTTGGATGCCCAATGGGTCCTGGTTGATGGAGATGACAGCTCTATTCTGCAGAATAGCACGTGCCTCACTGTTTAGGGTTCGCAGGTCATTTGACATAAAAAGAGGAGCTGCCATTATTGCCCACAATGCCATCTGAGAACGAGACTGGTCCATGTTGAGGCCAAAATTTCCTATCACCAACTGCCAACATTAAAAAAAAAGATTTTTTAAAGCTTTCATAAGCTTTTTCTCCATGAGCATTGGCACTAATGGTAACTGAAGGTAAAAACATAATAATTGAAGACAAGGTGTGATGACATTGCTCATCAAAATAGACTCATCAAAGTAGTAGTAGTATTGGAAGCAATATTACAACTCCTGCAGCATAGATATGTGCCAGCAACACAGCATAGTTCAGTGATGACTAAAAAAAAAAAGAATAATAAATAAAAAAGGCTTCAGACTTCAAACTGTGCATTTGGGTTTTCGGATATGACAGATAAAACAAAAGTCATCATTACTTTTATAAAATGTACATTTTTGCCATGCTTTCCCAGTATTTAGTCATAGGCACTAACCCATTTGTAGCAGCATGATGAAACATTTTGATGAAGTTACTCTGGATTAGACTTTCTACCTAATGCTGTGAATGTATCTCTGATACCATCAGGAACATCAACAACTCTGGCCAGGTATCATCGCCTATAAAAAATATGACTAGAATGTGGCAACCATAATACATAATCCTACCATGTCAGGGTCATTCCAGCGCCCTGGTCCAGCAACAGGCTGCAGGATATCCTGGTGTTCTGTAAACCAGTCCACAGTGCTCAGAATGCTGTCCCATGAGTCCTCAATATCCTTGTAATTACGCCACATGTTACAGACCTCCCCAGTTAAAGTGTAATTTACCTAGCAAAGAGGAAATAAATTGTGCCTGTAGATATCATACAGTATGTTATATGAAGTGATATGAATTGTTCAGTGAATTTTAATTCTGGCTGTTATTCAAATGAACTTAGATTAGTTAATCAGTATTTCACTCACTTTAGGAGGAAGCCCACCCTGATATAAAGGCCAAACACAGGAATAGCCGATCTGATGGCCAGTGGCATTAAGGGCTTGTGACATACGTGGGAAGCCTGTTAAACAGAATGCCTGTTATAGTATAATGCAAACAATGCAAAATCGCAGACAAAAAATTCAGTAATTAATTTATAATAGTGATACTAAATGATTAATGATGACTAAATTACTAAATGATAATTTGTGCCCAAATTACCAAATGACACCCAATTACCCAAATGAGGTAATGTGTCTTTTTACATTTTTAGAATAACACAATGGATATTGTATTTTTCATATTTTATATTTTCAGATATTAAAACCCTTCATAAATTAAAATGTCATAATTTCAGCAACACTGAATTTTTCATTTCAAAGTGTCAATCTTTTTCAGTCTTTTTCCTGTCTCTGAATATCTTCTTCTTTCCCCCTTCGGCTCCCTACTTATTTAACCCACTCTCACCCTGCTCCTGTTCAGTGGCGTTGGAGTAGCAGCCATCCAGTTTAAGCATATCAACTTCCCATTCGGCAAATGTCTGAGCATCGGTCTCAATTTTATCCAGGGTTGTGCCGGGGTATCCTGCACAGGTGTAAGTTCCCAAGTCACCATAAATGCCCAGCTTCAGCCCCCGGTCATGGACATAGCGTGCCAGTTTAGCAATACCACTTGGGAACCTGTTGGGGCCAGACACACAGCAAACAACATAGATTAAATAAATATACATGCAGACAGTATCTAAGGATTTATTTTTTTATCAAGGCTGTTATTAGATTTTAAGTTAAAACCTAAACCAAGTACAAACACTATGCTTGTGCTCCAATCAGTGTATGGATTTTACTAATTTAATTACTTTTTCACATATGCCAATACATATCAAATGTATGTATGTAAATAAATGTATTATAATATTTTATGTATTATTATTATTATTATTATTATTATTATTATTATTATTATTATTATTATTATGGCTGTCTCATCATCTATATTGCTTCATCCTGTATACAGGGTCACTTGAGCCTGGAGTTTATCCCAGGAGACTTGGGGTACAAGGCGGGGTAAACCCTAGACAGGGTGCCAATCCATTGCAGGGCACACACATACACACATGCTCATTTCACACAATACGGGCAATTTGGGAATGCCAATTACCAAATCTTCTTGTCTTTGGAATATGGGAAGAAACCGGAGTACTCCCCACTAAACCCACCAAGCACAGGGAGAACATGCAAACTTCATGCCTACATACACGGACCCTGGAGGTGCAAGTGTTAATCACTAAGCCACTGTGACACCTATTATTATTATTATTATTATTATTTAATTAAATATAATAATAATAGCACTTATAGCAATATCATTATTTTAAACATTATTTTGGGAACTAAGGGTACTGTGCCTCTTTGGATCTGCCTGCAGTCGTCCTTGTGCATCTCTGTTCTTCAATGTCCAGCAGTCATCAATACTAACATAGACATATCCAAGCTCCCTCCAGCCATCCTCAGCCAGTCGGTCTGCCATGTCCCTGAACAGCGCCTCACTGGACAGAGAACATAGGATTGATTAGAGAAGAGGATATTGAACACATCACATTATATATGACAGAAATAGCTATAAACCTATTCCAGTTACATGATCTCCATTAGCTTGAATTGCTTTTTGCAAGATTGGTATTTTCATCTAAATAATGTGATAAATAATGCAGGAAAAAAATTGGCCAGCAAGAGGATCTGAGCAACTTTGACAAGGGTCAGATAATGATGGCTAGACACCTGAGTCAGAAGATAGTAGGTATTGTGTTCCTGGTACGCAATTGTTTGTACCTACAGTACCAAAAGTGGTCAGAGGAAGAACAACCAGTGATTTGGTGATAGGATCATAGCCACCCAAAGCTGGGTCTGGCCAGTTCGAAAAGAAGAGCTGGTTTCAGAAGCATGATGAAGAGGTCAAAGTGTTGACATGACCTCCAAATTTCCTAGATCTCAATTTGATCAAGCATTTGTGGGATGTCCTGAATAAAACAAGTCAAATTCATGAAGGCTACTCCTCACAACTTAAGGAAACTGCTGCTAACATCTTGGTGGAAGATACCACAGCACCTTCAGATGCCTTGTGGAGTCCATGTCTGTACAGGTCAGAGCTGTTTTGGCAGCACAAGGGGAACTACACAATATTAGCCAGGTGGTTTTAATAGAAATTGTATAATTGTGCAACATAACCATCTGACATTAGCCTACAGATGGGCCCCTGAGTCAACCTATATTTACCTAATGCAATTTTGAGGATCATTGTCACAGTCAATGTTACAGCGGAACCGTTCCCATGCCATCCAGCCCATAGGTGGGGTCCTCAACAGCCCATTGTCCAGAGCCAGGATGGCAGAGGAGAATGCTAACAACAAAATAATCACAGTCTGCTGCATACCTGAAAGAAAGCAGAAAGAAAGCAAAGCAAATAGAAATCAGACAGCAAGAATTAAATTGAAGGGTCAACACTTGGACATGGCTCAAATCACAAATCCTAAATCAATAACAAAATTAATAAAAAATGTGTCAATCCTCATGTGAATTTACTGTAGTTGTAGTTCAGTATATTAGTTAGATGCAACACTAGTGTCTTAAATTCACTATATGACAGAAAGTATTTGAACACCCGACCATACACCCACATAATTGTGTAGAATGATTTTGTACACTATAGTATTACAGTTTCCCTACACTGGAACTAAGAAGCGTAAACCTGTTCCAGCATGACAATGCGTCTTGTACACAAAGTGAGCCTTATTTATGCTTAAGTAGCTGATTTGCACAGCAATGTTCCAAAATCTAGTTGAGAGTGTTTCAAAAAGAGTGGAGCTTATTATAACAGCATATGGGCCATTTAAAAAGGTAGAAGTTTTGGTGACAGTTATTCTAGAGGAGAAGTTGCAGGACTCCCAGACTGAGATGAACATCCAGTCAATTCATGAATTTTGTTGTTGGAACTAAGGAACCACTAAAATCAATTGTAATTTTGGGACCTATATTATGAAGAAGGGTTAACTTTCAGTATGTTGGCCAAGCTGTAATATAAATGGTTCAGTCTAATGTGTAATCAGCCCTGTCTAATGGCCATCCATCCAGTGCACTGAAATGGAGTCTGATAGTGGAGTAATTGATAAACCCAAACGTTCAACAAGACATTCATCAATAAAGTTACCGGTAGCTCTGGAGTCAAAACAAACCTCTTATGGAGCTTAAGGAATCTGCTGCTAACATCTTGGTGGAAGATACCACAGCACCGTCAGATGCCTTGTGGAGTCCATGTCTGTACAGGTCTGTACAGGTCTCAGTGTTCTGCATGACACTCATGGAGGTGATTTTTGATTGTGATTGATACAACGTACAATACCTCTAGATGGGCCAGTGGGGCATTTTGTCCTTGATTTCCTGAGACCAACTGTGTATATGCGACAAGAAGAGCTGGAGTGATCCACCATGAACTAGCCACTAAGGTCTGCAACTCGATGGTGTAGTCAGCCACTGATTGATTTCCCTGACATATTTAGAGTAAGGAAGCGGTCACAATCGCTTCCATACATGGATGGTCAAAGGTCAAAGCTGATAGTTCAAAAGTCTCATTGAATTAACAGAACGTGGAATGATCTGTTATCTTATTCCAAAGCTCTGTGTGATTTATCAGTTTGCGACTTGACTCAGGAGTTGCCGGTGACTCGGAAGCAGTCTATGACTGGAACATAAGCTGAGTTTGCTGTTTTTGATGGCAAATCTCCTGTACTTCAACAAATATCTCTAATTGCTTCTCAATCACTTCCACCTGTCCCGTTACATTACGATTTACACCATACATTCTAAGCCTGCAGAATCTTTTCACTTTTACCTTTTCTATTTTCAATTTTTTTTTTGCTATCAATTTTAATCAAGTTTAAATTACTATTGATTAGAGCAAATACGATTAAAATACGATTATTTAGAGCAACATGGATTCTCTCTTTTATCTCTGAAACTAGTGTCCAGGTGCAGCTTCTAGGAGGCTTATGTGGAGGTGTGCCTATGTTGATTGCCTCTACAACTGCGTTGCCTTGTGACCAAAGACATGGTTGCCTGCAAAAAAACTTTGGCATTACACACCTGATGACTTTAGGTGTGCCACGAACAGATAGACACAAATGTGCCAGATGAATAGTTTTTAGCTGGGCTTTTCACAGACTGGGTCACAAATAGGGCTGCAGGATTTGATTTAAAAATCACCTTGCGATTATTTTTACATATTGTGACTGTTGAAATAAACTTAGATACTTAACTATTAAACGTACCTTTTTGTATTCAAATGTATTTCTCTAATACAGATGATCTCATTAAGAGGATGTTTTTATATTTTTATATTATAATATTTTTATCGCCTCCAAAGTGTGTGTATATATATATATATATATATATATAGTAGAGACCATGTTCTTTAGCCCAAACGCGTCTCTTCTGCTCGTTGCCTGTCCTTAGCAGTGGTTTCCCAGCAGATCTTCTACCATGAAGGCCTGATTCACACAGTCTCCTCTTAACAGTTGTTCTAGAGACGTGTCTGCTGCTAGAACTCTGTGTGGCATTGACCTGCTCTCTGATCTGAGCTGCTGTTGACCTGCGATTTCTGAGGCTGGTGACTCGGATGAACTTCTCCTCCGCAGCAGAGGTGACTCTTGGTCTTCCTTTCCTGGGCTGGTCCGCATGTGAGCCAGTTTCTTTGTAGCGCTTGATGGTTTTTGTGACTGCACTTGGGGACACTTTCAAAGTTTAACCAATTTTTCGGACTGACTGACCTTCATTTCTTAAAGTAATGATGGCCACTCGTTTTTCTTTACTTAGCTGCTTTTTTCTTACCATAATACAAATTCAAACTCTTTGAATGAGAAGATTTGTCCAAACTTTTGGTCTGTACTGTATATAAAGAATGTAAAACAAACAAATTTACATAAACTCCGAACTACAGGTATATTACCTGCAGCCTACTAATTGCACAGGTCTATATTGCGTAACATACACACACAATTTATTTATTATAAATTATATAAAATATTGTGAGGTTAGTGCTTTAGTAAGTTATGAAATGCATACTGCATTTACAGAATAGAATCTAGTACATTCTAGGTCTGTTGTGGTTTATTTCTAATCCAAATGATGAGATGGAAAATAAACAGATCTTTGTTCCATTACAGGGTGAAAACTGTGTGCAGAATTAACCTTGTTATTGCTGAAATAAAAAGAAAAAAAATCCTTAAGATTTTCTTGCTACTCACCGAATCTGAGAGAGAAATTCACAGAAATCCACTTCATTTCTGGAAATAAGATTTCTTCAATCTAGGCAGAGCATTCGCTAAGGTTTTTGGTGGCAATACTTCAACCCGTCTATTGCTTTTCTTTTAAAGATTGTGGAAGCTGAAGTACCACTCGAAATCAGTTTGAGAGAACAGAGATGTGGACAGTTGTGTGTGTTACTGTGGTATTTATTGTCAGCTGCCTGCAAGGGCTGTAGTCTGTTGGTCCAGGGTGTGTATTGCTAGGTAAAACTCCAATGGTAACACATTCCTGCCGAAACAAGCATTCTCCAACACATCTAATGTTACAACTACAAACCCTGATCTGCTCTGGGAATCTAGACCTGTATTATAAACCCTAAATGGGATGCCAGTCACTCTGCTTGGCACCTGCATGTCTGCCGATCGGGATGGTTTTGAGAGGAGGGCTGAACGCTGAGATACCAAAAGAAACCCAAGCAGACTCTGAGGGTGCACTGAACTGGAATTTGTAAATGTACAAATGGAAATTTTTCCAGAATCAGGACATATTTGATTGGATCTGTTCTCTGAATCTGAGATCTAAGAATATGAATCTAAGAATTCCAGTTACTGAGCAATTTCAATCAGAAGAGAGAATATGCACGGGATCTCCACAGAGACATTAACCTGACTTCAGGATCAAATCCTGGAGAAAAGATGAATTAAGAACTCAGAAGCCCATGAACAACCAATACAATATGTACAGCATGTTCAACATGGAGCCAGTTTACTACCAGTTTGGTAGTCTATATACAGTACTACTACTAATAATAATAATATTAGTAATAATGCAGGCGGCATTGTGGCATAGTGGTCAGCACCGTGGCCTCGCCCCTCCAGGGTCGTGTATTCCCACCTTGTGTGTGTGGAGTTAGCATGTTCTCGACATGCTTGGTGGGTTTTCTTCCAGGTGCTCCTGTCTCCTCCTACAGTCCAAAGACATGCAGATTAGGCTAACTTGCATTCCCAAATTACCAGTACTGTGTGTGTGTGTACTGCAATGGATTGGCACTCTATGCTGGATGTACACCGCCATGTGCCCAAAGTCTCCTGGAATAGGCTCCAGGCCCCTACAACAAGCAGTATAAGAATGAATGGTATAGAAGTTGAATAATAATAATAATAAAAATAATAAGAATAAATAAGAAGAAGAAGAATATATTTTATTTATAGACTGAAGGTGACCATACAATAAAAGAGAAAAACAATGAATAACAGTAAAAATAGCAAACAACCATAAATAAATAAATACAGTATAATATAAAAATGTTTGACACCAGTAATCACCAGTAAACTTATACAGAGTGCAGTGTTTAAGTCTAGGCCTATTTATTTAGCCAAGCCTTTTGTGAATATATTTGCCTCAGGTAAACGAGCAGATCTGGGGGACTCATGGATGTAGAATATTATGAGGAACTGGTAGATCCCAACTCTTATTGACTCAGACTCAGGTTTGTTAACAGAGGAGTGGCTGGTTGCTTTACATTGCAGTGAGCCCTCATGTCTGTGTTTCCTTCTGGCTCTACTTTTTAGTTAAGCTGTCATACTAAGTCCTTCTCTTCTCTTCTCTTCCTGTCGCACTCTGTCTATCTACTGTTCACATGTCACTCCTGAGCTACCACAATAACTCATTGTGCTCAAAGCAATTAAACTATGAAAGTTTTTTGAAAGTACAAGCTGTGAGTACATTAATTAGGTAAGTTGTATTCCTAAGGAATAAATTAATTGTTGAACAAACACAGGGTTCCCAGTAAATAAATAAAAAAGTAAGTAATTGTTTAGTCAAGGAAAAGTGAGTTTTTATTATCCAAATCAAAATGAAAGGTGATAAACACGAGAGGTAAAGACTTTGTATTAGCAATATTAGAAATTGAATGAACAAACATACCGCTGACTGATCCCCCAGAAACAGGGAAATCATATGCAATATCCTAGAAATCTATATTAGAGAGAGAGAGAGAGAGAGAGAGAGAGAGAGACTTTTTTTTTTTTACTGTTTACAATACTTTATTTTACAAATTTTGTTTTATAAACGGCATGAGGATTGGGTCTATAAATAATTGGTAAAAAAAAATAGATAAATAAATAAATAAATAGATAAGACATTTTAAGACATAATAGGTCTTTTTTTTTAAACATACATAGTTATTGTGCTTTTTTTTTTTTTTCAAAGATGATTTCGCCATCATCTACTGAGCACAAGGTCTCCTCACAGCACCATATAGTTTTAAACATATTTATGTCTTTCATACTCTTGCAAAAATTAAAATCAATTAAAATTCTTGATTTAACAAGTCTGGAGAAGATCTTTTTGAGGTCACAGTCTGTGCTTTGTGTCAGCTTATTTTTTCTGCTTATATAAATTCCCATCTTGGCTTGACTGATGGTAAAATTAATAAGCTGGCATTTGGATCTGTTTCTCCGGACCTATTTAAAACCAAGAATAAAAAGCTGATGAGTAAAATGTACATTCAGTGGTAAAAAGATGTGTTTTAAAAGGTTAAACAAAGGTGGCAACCTGGAGCAATGTATAAAAGCATGGAAAACAGTTTCCCTCTGTGAACAGAAGGGGCATTCCTGTGTGACTTCAGGATTTAAAATGGAGATAAAAGAGTTCACAGAGACAATTCCATGTAAAATCCTCCATTGGAGGTCAGCAGACTTTTTGGTTAATGGTGGTTTGTACAGTGCCCTCCACTCTGGTTTAAAATCATTATTAAAACCCAGTTCAGTGCGCCATGGGGTGTCTACCCTCCCATACAGTTTTTTCTTGTTTAAGACCTTTACACAAGCTTTGTATTACCAGACACTGTCTCAAAGTTCATGTCTTCCTCACCCTTGAGCTCCAGGAGGGGGCCTCCATAACCCTCTAGGTCTGGAGTTATCGTCAGCTGTGGAAAACATTCCTCTTCTGTAGGACTGGTCTCGTTACTTGCATGTTCCATCAGCTGAACGCGTTCTTCCGATGTTAGGGCGGTTCTCCAGCAATGTAGGAGCTGGTTGGCGACCCGTTGAGACCGAAGTCCCATCTGTGTTGCCAAGTCTTCTGTTCGAGACAGGTCTGGTCTGGTGATGTTCACCAGCTGCCGGAGTGTAACAATCCCTGCGGAGATCAGAGTCTTGGATAGTGCTGGGGTGGTTTGACTAGAAATGTCCAGCTGCCCTCCACAGACTAGGGGCTCCTCCAGCAGCCAGTGTAACGTTCTGCTTCCTTTGTTTTGTTTTGTAAAAAAGGTCCAGATTTTAAAAAGTCTGTGATAAAATACTGGTAATCCAGTGGTGTCCAGTGCTGTGGGGTCCATTAAAAACAGAGTTCTGTCCAGCCTAAGTCCTCCCACCGTGCGTAGGAGTGTGTAGGCTGCCGCTCTCCATCCTTCATCACTACCTACGGTGAGAAGTCTCTGGATGAACTGCAGGCGGAAGGCTGCAGTTCTGCTGGCTAGCTGCACCAGGCCCTGTCCTCCTTCCTCTTTGGGCAGGTGAAGAAGGCTTTGTGGTAGCCAGTGCAGTTTGTTCCAGAAGTAGTCTACCAGTAGGGCCTGTATGCTTGCTAGCAGGTTTGGTGGTGGGTCTATACATGCCAGTTTATGCCACAGGGACGATGCTGCTAGGTTGTTGACCAGCACTCGTCCTCTGTAGGACATTTTTGGGACCAACCACTTCCATCTGCTTAGTCTGCCTTTTATACTTTCAATGATACCCTCCCAGTTTTTGTTTAAAAATTCAGCACTGCCCAGGTAGACACCCAAGTATTTAAATCCAATCCACATTAAACCCCATGGTAGTGTGGGCTGTTCGCCTCCCACTTCTCCTACTAAAATGGCTTCACTTTTAGTCCAGTTGATTTTAGCAGATGATAAAACCTTAAAATCTTCTAAAACATCAGTTATAAGATTTACATCTGTCTGTGTGTTCACCATTACAGCTAGATCATCAGCATAAGCTGAAAGACAGGTTAAAATATTAAAATGAAGTATATTAAAACCAGAAAGCTGCTCTCTTAGTTTGCATAAAAGAAGTTCGATTGCTAAAGAATATAACATGCCTGACAGAGAGCAGCCTTGTCTAATAACTCTGTGTACTTTAAAAGGACACATAAATCACCATTAACCTTCAGTACACTCTCAATGTCACTGTACAATGTCTTGATCATTGTGGTGAAACCTGGGTTGAACCCAAAGCTTTCCAGCACGTTCCACAAGTATTTGTGTTCAACCCGGTCAAAAGCCTTTTCCTGGTCTAGTAAAATGAGACCGGGCTTTAAATCCAAGAGTCTAGAGACATCCATAATATCACGTATTAAGTGTATATTGTCAAAGATAGACCTACCAGGCATGCAGTACGTCTGGTCGTGATGAATGATCTGCTTCAGTACCTTTGTCAGTCTTGAGAGCTTTTGAGAGTAGTTTGTAGTCAGTGCACAGCAGTGATACCGGGCGCCAGTTTCCGAGGTGCGTCAGGTCTCCCTTTTTTGGCAGTAAGGTCAGGACAGCCCTCCTGCAGCTCACCGGGAGCTTTCCTCCTTTCACGCTGTCCTGCAACACCTCTAGTACATCCTGTCCTATTACTGACCAAAACGTTTTATAGAACTCTACAGGGAGACCGTCTATACCTGGCACCCGCCCATTCTTCAGGCCTTGGAGAGCCTTCTGAATCTCTGCCAGTGTCAGTTCTGCTGCCATGTCAGTGGCAGCTTGTTTTGACAGCTTGGGCAGATTTTTCAAGAAGGTTTCCTCCATTGCATGTGCTTCTGACCACTCACTACTGTACAGCTTTGAGTAGAAGCCGTGTGTCTGCTTGCGAATCTCAGTGGGCTCTGATACGAGATCCCCTGACTCTGATCGCACAGCATGTATGATTCTTTTCTGTCCATTTTTTTGTTCCAGACCAAAAA
>JAAGKR010005873.1:1557-12310 GCA_011419295.1 Clarias macrocephalus
TTGGTTTAGCCTGTCTGTCTGCTCCCTGGCCTTGGCTCTGGATTGTCACCGATTAACTCGGCCTCTTCTGAGACTATGTGCTATACTACAAGAAATGAGAGCAGCACCTTCCCGAGTGGGATGGACACCGTCCCGCCCTAACAGGCCAGTTTTGCCCTCAAAGGTCTTCCAATTATCTATGAAGCCCACGTTGTTTTCTGAGCACCACCTGGACATCCAGCGGTTCAGTGACCATAACCTGCTGTAAGCTATGTGGCCACGTCTCATTGGGATGGGACCAGAGCAAACTACTTCTTCGGACATCGCCTTCGCTATTTTAAACACCTCTGTAAAGTTACTCTTACTAATAACGAATAACGCTGCTCTCGCGCTCTCTAACCCTCTCTAGAGTCTGCACGCGCTCCTCTAATGCTAATATCTTCTCCGTCAGGGTGCTCACTAACACACACCTATCACAAATAAAATGATCACTAATGACGGAGGAAGAATGTCTGAACATCCTGCACTCCACACACTGAGCGAGCTGAATGGTCGACATAGTAACGGACCTTTGTGCCGGAGTTGTGATTATTTGCTGATGGATTCACTTGTTGTTGGTCAGATGATACGCGCGTTCTCTCAAAAAGCGCAAAAACTGATCATAATAAAATGATAATAAAATCACACCTGATCTCCAGATTAAGAGAGAGAGAAACTTTAAGTAAACTAAAACTTTTTTTTAAATGTTTTTTAAAAACAATTTTTATTACAAATATATAATCACACACGTGTCCTGGATCCTCCCTGAAAGTGGTTCTCTGTAATTCTACACCGGTTGTAATGTGTTCCAGCTGAAACTGAAAGTCCAGACTGTTTGTGAGTGTAGATGATCTGTAGGAGTTTAATGGACACTTTCAGATGATTCAGTTCTGACTGGTTGATGTGACTCTTTCTGACACACACTGTTCCCTACTGCCATGAGTCCAGGTAAGAGACTTTAGTGCTGTTTATTCTCTCCTGTGCTGTGATCTTGATGGTGTTGGTGAGAATTTCGGTAGAAAACTCGGATCCACGCAGCGCGGATAAAAAAAGACAACAACAACAAAAACACTGCGCGTGTATTCGGGGTTTTACGGTAATGAAGCGCTCGGGGCAGAAGTGACCGTTAAAGTCTCTGACACGTGCAGTTTATTACTAACCAGATACACAGCACATGTTTATACACATATAGAAGTGTGTTTACAGAGAATAATGAGTTTCTGTTCAAATGTAACACACAGGACAGAGAACTTCTCACTTCTGTCCATGTTTACTGTTTCTGCTCTCATGGAGATTTGACTTCGATCAGCTCAGCTCACTATCAGTGTGTTGTGGTATAGACATTGTGTCCTGCTGTTGCTCCTGTTTGCACACCTGCACAGGCACTTGTTGTCCTTTTGCTGTCTTTTTGTCTTTTGTTTAGCTCTTAGGATGGTTTATGGTGATAATAATAATCATGAATATTCATTAGCATCTGCCAAAGATGGGTGTGAACACGGGATCGATCAGCTTATCTGTGTTCAATTAGTTCAATGTTTATACAACACATTGTATTTGCTATAGTGACTTTATTTTTATTTTTAATTTTCATCTTAACACACATTGTTACATATTTAATATACATTTGTAATTCATATGAAACTTGCCCAGTTTCACATAAAAAAGACATACATATGAAAAAGTGTATCATTTTTTAAAGTGCAAAACTGTTAAATATTGCAACACGAATGTGATATGGTTAAGGAAACTACAGATATTTTATATTTTTAAGCTTTTACCAAAAGCCAGTTGAAGCAACAATTTTTACACATCATATTCTTCTAGAAGCTTTGACCAATTTCATTATCAATACTCATAAGGAAATATGAATAATTTACATTTTAAATTACTCAGATCATAACTCTGAAAAATAGGCATTTTGGGGGCACATACAGTTTATCATATACCTCCAAAATGGCTGAAGTTAGGAACTTGAAATTTTTAGGGAAACAAGATCATTTCCATGTTGCATAAGCTGGCACGCACCAAAGAAGCTACTTTACTGTAATGAAAGTGAATAAAATCAGCACCAATCCTGTGTTTTGGCCGTTGATAGACATACAGTGCACTGTGACTGATGGATCACAAACCCCAGCCACTGGTGCAGTGCCGATCCCAAGCCAGGATTAAATGTCAGGGTTGTGTCAGGAAGGGCATCCGGCATGAAACCTGTGCCAAGTTGTAGTGCGGATCGAATGGTCCACTGTGGCGCTGTAGCAGCCAAAAGACTAACAACAATATGAGTAATAACATGGGTCATATGTCTTATTTCACACATACACTGTGTTTCCTTCTTCTTCTCTTTACAGCTCTACCACTGAGATGGGTTTTACTGTTTCTACTTCCATCTCTCAGCCATCAGGCTTCTTCTGGTCAGACTCATTATTCATTACTTATTAAGGGTCGCCATAAAGTTGCTAAATCGCTGCATTCAGACTTTACTCTCCTTTAACAAATACTCACACAGACTCTATTAATTGTTCTAGAGCTCATAAGCTGTCATTTTTGTTGACATGTTGCTGATTTGTGGTTTAATGTCTCTTTCAGAATATTTTTCACTGAAGGTTGAGTCTCCAGTCTCAGGGCTCCTTGGTTCCTCTGTGTCTCTGCACTGTTCTGTCACCAACAACATGGATGTTCGACATGAGGAAGTGCGCTGGTACCGTCCCAATATGTACGACACCCCAATGATCCTCTATGAAAATAAACAGATCCAGACGAGTCGTGTAGATGTTCAGTACCAGGGCAGAGTGTCCCTGTTAGGAGATCTGGAGAAAGGAGACGTCTCTGTGAAACTGGAGAACCTGACGCTAGCAGATAGAGGAGACTATGTGTGTCATGTGAAAAGTGATATCTGGTATGATAAGGCCACAGTGACCCTCAGACTGAGAGGTAACACTTAGTGCATCAATTAACTTTAGAGATGAAATGTTGATGGTGGATCTGTCTGTGTAACTCTCTCTCTCTCTCTCTCTCTCTCTCTCTCTCTCTCTCTCTCAGTGGTGGGATCCACTCCTGTTCTCTCCATACGTGAAGCAGGAGGAGGGCAGGTGAACGTTAGCTGTCAGTCACATGTTTGGCTTCCTGAGCCGTCAATCACCTGGACAGATAAAGATGGCAGAGATCTGAAACATCTCAGTAACGACAAGTTCACCAACAGTAAGATCTACTCATCTACACTTACATTAAATATTCTAAAAACAGAAATAAAGCACTTTTTATTATCCTCAGACTCTGTAGGGACTGTAGATGTGAGCTCGTGGCTGATTGTGTCTCCCTCTGAGTCTGAGTGGATCTCCTGCGCTGTGGGTTTGTCTGATCAGGAGAGAAAAGAAGACAGAATAATGTTACACGTCCCTGCACGTGACACAGGTCATTATTACTGAAAAACATATAATTAAAGGATATTTTAACACGCTGGAACTGCCGACAAAACACTCCTGTTTACTTTTTGTTGATGTCTATGTGAGCAGAGTCGTTGACTGGATACATCATCATCATCCCTGTTCTTCTGGTGCTGTGTGTCGTCGGAGTTGCAGTGTGTTGTGTGCTACGTAAAACAGGTGGGATACAAAAGTTGCTTTAATAATATATGAATCAGGAGGATGAACATACAGTGCCTTGCAAAAGTATTCATACCCCTTGAACTTTTCCACTTTTATTGGGATTTTATGTAACAGACCAACACAAAGTGATACATAATTGTGAAGTGGAAGGAAAATTATAAATGTTTTAAAAACTTTTTTTTTTTTTTTTTTTTTACAAATAATTAACATACACAGATCACACATAACGTGTGCTGTGCATTTGTATTCAGACACCTTTACTCTGATACCCCTATAACTATAATCCAGTGGAACTGATTGGCTTCAGAAGTCACCTGATTAGTAAACAGAGGCCACCTGTGTGTAATTTAATCTCAGTTTAAATACAGCTGTTCTGTGAAGCCCTCAGAGGATTGTTTAGTGAACAAACAGCATCATGAAGTTTAAGGAACACACCAGACAGGTCAGGGATAAAGTTGTGGAGGAATTTAAAGCAGGGATAAGATCTAATAAATATCTCAAGCTTTGAACATCTCACACAGCGCTGTTCAATCCATCACCCGAAAATGGAAAGACTATGGTACAATTGCTGGGGCAGTTGGTGCCGAGTTCAATCCCTGATGCCACCAGGTTGCCACTTTTGAACCTTGAGCAAGGGCCTTCACTCTAAACCCGAAGCTTTAAATAACTGCCACAGAAACAGCAGATGTATATGCATTGCCCAACGCGCCAGGCAGCACATACGTGGAACACATGGCACAACTGCAAACCTACCCAGAATGTCAGTCCACCTAAACTGACAGGCCGGGCAAGGAGATCATTAATCAGAGGAGCAGAGAAGAAGCTCATGGGAACTCTGGAGGAGCTGCAGAGATCCACAGATCAGGTGGGAGAATCTGTCCACAGGACAACTTTTGTGTCTTCACAAATCTGTCCTTTATGAAATAGTGTCTAGAAGGAAGCCATTGTTGAAAGAAAGTCATAAGAAGTCCTAAGTCATAAGAAAGTCATAAGAAGTCTTGATTACAGTTTGTGACAAGCCATGTGGACGACACAGCAAACATGTGGAGGAAGATGCTCTGGTCAGATGAGACCGGAATTTTACTTTTTGGCCTAAATGCAAAACGCTATGTGTGAGATAAAACTGACATGGTTCATGGGCGTGGCAGCATCATGTTGCAGGGATGATTTTCCTCAGCAGGGACAGGGAAGCTGGTCAGTGATGATGGGAAGATGAATGGAGCCAAATAGAGGGCAAACCTACATACTGTAGAAGAAAACCTGATAGAGTCTGCAAATGACTTCCAGCAGAACAATTACACACAGCTGGGCTCTAAGTTCAAGTTCAAGTCGGCTTTATTGTCACTTCAACCATATACAGTCAGTACACAGTGAAACAAAACAACGTTCCTCCAGGACCGAGGTGCTACATACAACATAAATTTACAACATAGATTAACAGAAAGACTAAACTAGTTAACTAAGAGACAACATGAATTAACAAAAAACTAACTAGCCACTCAGAGAGGAGACTATCTACTGTTTTTTTCATATAAATACACACATATATAGATATAAATACACATAACAGACAACATAAAGTACACGTGCAAATGTAAACAAGAGCAACAAAGTGACAGTGCGACAAACACGACATAACATAAAGTAATACTCAGTGGTGTTGAGGTGGTGAATTTAGGTGGTGGAGAAACAGTAAACGTTCCTTAATGTAGCAGCAAGAATGTAAAAAGTTAGTGCAAAAAGTAATCCAGTCATGAATATTGTGCAAAAAGAGCATTTACAGGTTGGTGTGGACGATAGTCTGGTAGTGTAAATCAGTGTGTCTGCGCTTGTGTTGATTAATCAGTCCAGTCTCAATGTTTGAGGTAGTTGAGGTGTGTGTGTGTGTGTGTGTGTGTGTGTGTGTGTGTGTGTGTGTGTGTGTGTGTGTGTGTGTGTGTGTCTGATCAGCCACAATGCTGGTGACTTTGCGAATGCAGCGTGTGGTGTAGATGTCCTCGATAGAGGGAAGAGAGACCCCGATGATCTTCTCAGCTGTCCTCACTATCCGCTGTAGGGTCTTGCGGTCCGATGTGGTGCAGTTCCCAAACCAGACGTGATGCGCGGTGGTGGAAGCTGGGCCTTCCTCAGCCTTCTCGGGAAGAAGAGACGCTGCTGGGCTTTCTTGTGCAGAGAGCTGGTGTTGAGGGACCAGGTGAGGTCATTCTCCAGGTGGACACCCACGAATTTGGTGCTTTCAACGATCTCCACAGAGGAGCCGTTGATGCTCAGCGGAGAGTGTTCACTTCGTGTCCTCCTAAAGTCAACAATCATCTCCTTTGTCTTGTTAACATTCAGAGACAGGTTGTTGTCTTTACACCAGTCCGTTAGCCTCTGCACTTCCTCTCTGTACGCTGACTCGTCGTTTTTGCTAATGAGACCCACCACGGTCATGTCATCAGCAAACTTAATGATGTGATTCGAACTGTGTGTCGCTACACAGCCGTGAGTCAGCAGTGTGAACAGCAGGGGACTGAGCACACAGCCTTGTGGGGCCCCAGTACTCAGTGTGGTGGTGCTGGAGGTGTAGTTCCCGATCCGCACTGACTGAGGTCTTCCGGTCAGAAAGTCCAGGATCCAGTTACAGAGGGAGGTGTTCAGGCCCAGCAGGCTCAGTTTCCCGGTCAGGTGTTGGGGGATGATAGTGTTGAATGCTGAGCTGAAATCTATGTACAGCATTCGAACGTAAGTGTCATTATTGTCCAAGTGTGTCAGTGCCAGGTGGAGTGTGGTGGAGATGGCGTCGTCCGTTGAGCGGTTAGGACGGTACGCAAACTGCAGTGGGTCCAGTGAGGGGGGCAGCAGGGTCTTGATGTGTCTCATGACGAGCCGCTCGAAGCACTTCATGATGATGGGTGTAAGTGCAACGGGACGGTAGTCATTGAGACAGGACACAGAAGACTTCTTCGGCACGGGGACGATGGTGGTGGCCTTGAAGCACGTTGAAACGACGGCGCTGCTCAGAGAGATGTTGAAGATGTTGGTGAGAACATCTGCCAGCTGTTCTGCACATTCTCTGAGAACAACTCTGCCTGGGATGTTGTCTGGTCCAGCAGCTTTACGTGGGTTGACTCTGCGTAGAGTTTTCCTCACATCAGCTGTAGCAAGCCACAGCACCTGGTCGTTCGGAGGAGGGGTGGTCTTCCTCGCCGCCACGTCGTTTTGCCTGTCGAACCGAGCGTAGAAGTTGTTCAGGGCATCTGGAAGGGAGCCGTCACCGTCACAGGCAGGTGATGTCGTCCTGTAGTTAGTGATGGCTTGTATGCCCTGCCACATGCGCCGTGTGTCACCGCTGTCCCTGAAGTGATTGTGGATTCTCTGGGCGTGTGCGCTCTTCGCCTCTCTGATGGCCCGGGACAGTTTGGCCCTTGCTGTTCTTAGGGCCGCCTTTTCCCCCGCTTTGAAGGCAGAGTCTCGGGTTCTCAGAAGTGCACGCACCTCCGCAGTGATCCACGGTTTCACGTTGGGTCGTGAGATGATGTTCTTGGAGACAGTGACGTCATCGGTGCACTTGTTGATGTAGCTGGTCACTGATGACGTGTACTCCTCCAAGTCAGTGTAGTCGCCGTAAGTCGCAGCGTCCCTAAACATGTTCCAGTCAGTGTTCTGGAAACAGTCCTGAAAAGCAGACATGGCTCCTGCTGGCCAGGTTTTCACCTGCTTCAGAACCGGTTTTGAACGCCTGACGAGTGGTCTGTATGCTGGAATTAGCATAACAGAGATATTATTGGCTAATTAAGTGACTTCTGAAGGAAATTAGTTCTACTGGATTATAGTTAGGGGTAGCAGAGTAAAGGTGCCTGAATACAAATGCGAAAAATGATTGAAAACCATTTATTATTTTCCTTTCACTTCACAAGTACGTGCCACTTTGTGACATAAAATCCCAATAAAATACATTTACATTTGTGGTTGTAATGTGACAAAATGTGGAAAAGTTCAAGGGGTATGAATACAAGACAAGGCACTGAAGAAATCCAACAAAAGTGACTTCAACATAAAGCTGAATGAGAACAGTGTTAAGTGTAGTAACAGTGTTATGACGAGATCCTGATGGAGCATCACTGAGCACCTGATGGAGTCCAATAGACTATACAGCAAGTCTACAAACTACAGATGATTACTATCTAGTGCTTGTAGAAGAGAGGAGAGCTAAAAAATAAAGACTATTTATCAGGTTATCAGGTCTTTATCAGGTCTTTGGCTGTCTAATCCAGGAGAGTTTTCTCTCTGCTGTAGGTCTGATTCTCTCCAGGAGAAAAGGGACAGAAAGTACAGGAGGTAGGTGCTGGGGTGAAATTCACTGAATTAATCAAATCCAGCTAAATGATAATAACAGAAGATTTATTTACATATAAAACAGCAGGAACTCAGTCAGAAACTGAACCTCTGAATAAAATCCGTGTGGAGACTCAGGATCAGACTGAAGCTCCATCTACAGGTACAGTTCCTCACGCTGTGGTTGTAGGTCACATCTCCTCCTCTATACACTTCATACACACACCTGATCAACACTTTATCATCTAATCATCTTTTCATCTCAGAAAATATCTAAACTTTCTCTTTCTAAACTGCTCTATTTATTCTTTCTTTATATAAATAGATACAGAACAACATTCTGAGCAAAGTGCAAAAATACCACCAACAGCTCCACCTACAGGTAAGTGTGTTTTATCAGGTCTTAATAAACCTCTAATGTTCTAATAAAATGTATAAACCTTAAAGGTTCTTCAGGTGTGGATTTGAGGGAAAGATTCTGTGTAAAGAAAATACAAAAGAAGTTTTTTTTTTTCAAGTAAACAGGTTTCTAGTAAAAATATTTCAGAAAGCTTCATTATGTAATAAATCGTAAAGGAACCCCAGAAGAACCTTTTTGTATTTTATACATTTATAATAACAGTGAATTGGAAGGTTTTAAAGAACACAAGTTAAACTGTAGTAGTTCCTCCATCTCTTCTCCTGAGACACAAAACCAGTAAAAGGTTCATTCTAGAAAATCTCTAACTGTGTTTCTATTAATGTTCTATAATGTGTGTGAGAGCAGAAGTCAGTCAGCAGGAATCATCTGAACAGCAGCGTCCTGAAGCAGTGGAAGATCAAACACACTGTGCAGGTACAGATACATGAGTGTAGATTAATGGAGCTACAGAACAACACCAGAATACTGATACAGTTAATGCAGATATAAACTTGTTTTAGGTTTATTACTGTTTCTGCTCTTCAGTTTTAAAATGTTGAAATAAAAATGTGTAACTTTACTGTCTGACATTCTCTTAGCTGATGTGTTCCAAAGATCTGTGTTTTAATTTGTTTTATAAATTAATTTAAACAGCACATACATATCAAATTCATCATTTAGATTCTTCATATAAAATAATTAACATATTATTAAATACACATTAATTTCTATATATTTAAGTGTGTGACTGATTCACTTTTCCATGTTTTCCTAATAGCTAAGAGTTTAATCTGACTGCACTGATACTGAGTTCTTTTGAGCCCCAGAATCCAGAGGAGAGCAGAGAGGATCCAGATCCTCCTCCTGTCCAGGGGTCTCCACTGCAGGTTCAGACTCTGATAAACCAAAGTTCACAGCCTCTGTCTCAAATCCCACAGCTGCTGCCTCCACCTCAGGGCCTGTAACTGGACAGCAGCATCCTGGAGCAGTGAAAGATCAAACACCCCTTACAGGTACAGATACATGAGTGTAGATTAATGGAGTTACAGAACAACACCTGCTGCCTCCAGCTCACATCTCATCCACACTATCAGCAGCTCGAATCTCACACTTACTGCCTCCATTTCAGAGACTGGACCTGCTGACTCCACTTTGGATCCAACACCTGCTTTCTCCACCTCAAATCCCACACCTGCTTTCTCCACCTCAAATCACACACCTGCTTTCTCCACCTCAAATCCAACACCTGCTTTCTCCACCTCTGATCCAACACCTCCTGAGTCCACCTCAGATCCCACAGCTGCCACAGATATCAGACCCAGTCTCACCCCGTCAGAGATCAGTTACAGTAAGTTACATATTAGTGTAAATATTTCAGTAACAGTAGATGAACAGACATGAAGTGAGATGAAATAAACCACAGAAGACGTCTATGGATAAAAATAATAAACCTTACAGTACAGCTGTAACTAACTCAGAAGGAACCGGATCACTTCTGTGTGTGTGTGTGTGTGTGTGTGTGTGTGTGTGTGTGTGTGTGTGTGTGTGTGTGTGTGTGTGTATTTGTGTCACTTATTCTGACTTGATAAATTCATCTCTGTACTTTACTGTTATTTATTATTTCTCTAACAGATTTAGACCAAGTGAAAAAATACAAAGGTGAGAAATAAATTCAGTGTAACGTTACTGTACTCCTGTAAGTGTGAAGTGTCAAATAATAATAACACAAATCTCATTTATTTCTGCAGTGAACATCAGCATCGACCCAGAGGAAACTCCAGAGTGTCTAATACACCAGGGAAATGAAGTGAAGAGAAATCCAGCGTACAGTCACTCAGGCAGTGTCTATGATCCTAATCGTGCTGGTTGTAATCCTGAGTATAAAACCTTCAGTCTGTGTAAAGAGAGGTTTCAGTCTGGTAAACATTACTGGGAGGTGAAAGTCAGAGAGTCACAGAAAACAGTAAAACTCTGCTGGTATGTTGGTGTAGCGAGTGATGAAGCTGAGAAAAAGGACAACGTTCGGTTTAAACCACAGGATGGGTTCTGGGTTCTCTGTTATGAAGCAGAAAAAAGAGTTTCTGATAAAAGAGGAAAAGGACTTTATATCACCGATCAAGGACGACTGATTTCACTCACAGACGGTAATAGAGAGCTGACAGCAGTGGGAGTGTTTTTAGACTGTGATACACACACACTGTCATTTTATAATATTAACACACACACACACATCTACACTTTCACTAATGTGGACGTCAGAACATCACTGCGTCCTCTGATCAGCCCTGGAGTCAGAGACTCTCATCCTGTATGGATTATTTAGGAGAATAAAGACATCTGTAATATGATGACGTGTGAGTTTATAATGTATTGATATAAAGTGTCTATACATACTGTACATAACACAGTCATA
>JAAGKR010005873.1:33358-47367 GCA_011419295.1 Clarias macrocephalus
ACCGGTTTGATAAGTTCACACCTATTGTGAATGAAAGGTGAGAAGAGGGATTACAGTAACTGGGGGTCTGCATGTGTTCACCTCGGAGCACGTTGTATTCAGCGAGAAGACAAAAAAAATTGCTTCAGCATTGGAGACAATATTGTTTAAAAATATATATATATATATATACACATTTGTATTATTTGTTGTGCATCTTTAAATTCGAACAGTAGTTTTCACTACAACTACTAATGATAATAATACTGAGTGGAGAAAGCGCAGTCAAAGAATAAATATATATCAGTATTTTAAGTTTGAGCTCGACACGTTTATGAGCTCTGTCGCTTGTTATCAATGGGCGCAGAGGTTGGGGTTAGAGAGAGAACGCATTTTTGCTTCAGTAGACACACAATACTTCAGATTGAAACACTGCCCCCTACAGGTAATGAACGGCATTTTCACAGCTTCCCGCGAGCTGCCGCGGAAGCATGTGAGGTCCCTTTTCAAGAATCGTGCGTTCTTAATGGCCAGATCTGTATGTTCAAGGAAAAACATTCTTAATTACTCATGACCTCTCATAAGAATGAAATCATTATAGCCCATACTTAGCAGGGTTATTTGTTTATGTAAAACATACTGCTGCAGCGTTAAAATATATTTCGGCTGACATTCGAATGTTTTTATATTAATTTTGAAAGTATATGAGAGTGGCAGTGGCCCGATGTCTTATGCATGAAAGGTCTGAGCATTAAAGCATCGTTAGGGACCGGTACTCTGTACTGTATACTGTATATCTCCACACATTTTTATGATTAAATCAAGCTTGTCATTTTGGACAATGCAAGAGCGGCAGTTAACTGAATCAGTCAGTGCACCACCTGGCGGAATTATACAGCATTGCAACCATCTTATTAGAACAACGCAAAGGGGCGTTTATGGGGCGGGGCTTCGTTCACAATAATCCTTAGGAAAACAAGAGGGCCCTCACACACTATGAGGACATAGTGTGACATAGTATGATGACATACTGATGCCATAGTGCTTGGGCCCTAAATAATCCTTAGGAAAACAAGAGGGCCCTCACACACTATGACGACATAGGGCTGATATCATAGTGCTTGGGCCCTAAATATGAGTCACATAAGTACTCACATAAGTGACCATGGAGGCTCTTGATACATCAAAAAGTCTTGGTCACAGATTTGCCAGCAAGACACGCACCAACAATTTGTCTATTACTCTGCTAACTAAACCTTCACACTCTGCTCTTACTGGTGGAATGTGCAAACAATGAAGATTGGCCACCATGCTGGGCAAATTTAGCCATGAAACCTCCAACACTAAACTGGCCAGTGTTTCAGTTTCATTGTCCAACCCCTGTATGTTGCCCTTTTAAGAGTTGCCGCCCCTTCCCCATTGTGTGAGTGGGAAGGAGAGAGCAAAGTAGGAGCTCAGGTGTGCTGCTCACCCCCGAATCGCTCTATTCATCTACCATTTTCTTTTGTATTATAATTTTGTGACACTGAAAGAGGCCGATAAAGGTTTTGTGCTGAATGCTATTCTTGGCTCTGAGCTCTATTTTCCCCTCGGCTATCCGGCGCAAAGGGTCCAACCATATTTAACCATATTTATTTATATTTAACCATATTTATTTCCAGTGGTGGAAATCAACTGCAGTTTTTATCCCAGAAACTAGTTATTTTTTGTAATGGATATCATTACAGACTCATATTTAAATACAACTGCATTTCAACTGTACTGTACTGCAGTTCATCCTCCCAAGAAACACAGAGCAATCAGCACCATGTAATAGTCAGTACATTCTCTGTTGGGGTTTCTCACCTTCCACTCCTCCTAATTTTGTCTTTGTTCTTTTGATGTAGTTCTTAAAACCCAAAGTATTTATTTCTACTGAAAAAAAAAATATATATATATGGGTCACATAAGTACAAAATAGCATAGATACATATGACAGTGTTAAATGGTTATTTGTTTGTTTCTATGACCAAAAATAATTAATCATTATTATTATTATTTACTTTATAGCCCAACTCTTTGACTATTTAAAACAATGTTGTCTCCTGTTTTAGCCCATTGATGTAGTTAGTTCAAGTAAATGTTTTTTTTTTTTTTACAAAACAAATTGGCCTAACAATACCCCAAAAATTAAAACAAAAACATGACGTAAAAAACTTTATTCTCTCAAAACTAGCCAAAGTTAAAACAGTAATTTGTATAAAACAGGTGAATAGAAGTTGTATTTTGCTTAAAGGTCAGTAAAATACCTGAATAACACCATCTGCTTATCAGTCTCTATCTGTTTTTTTTTTATTATTATTATTAAAGTATCCAATTTTTAAAAACTATCAAAGATGGAACAGTTTAAGTCTTTGTTTTCCCCAGTGTGTAAACTCCAGGTTGGTCATGCTCCTCCAGTAGCTCAAAAAGGCCAGCTCTCTGAGCCAATCCTCAAAGATACAAATAAAATAAAATACAAAGATAATAAATAAAATAAAATAAATACAAAGATAAATAACCTTGACAGTCCGTCTGTATTAACGTCTGCATTAAGTTAATGGGAATTTACTTAATGTGGTGTCATACAAATAAGTTAAGCGATATAACACTCGTACATTAGCATTAGTGCAACTCTGAAGCCAAACTATAACTTATTGAGTGTTGAAGCGGCCCTACTGCTTACCTACTCCTACTAACTGTTAAACACTTCAGGGTTTTTGTGCAACATTGGTTAACTAAGCGCTGGCGCTACCGTGTACAAGTCACGGCCGGAGTGGGGAAAAGACAGACATGGTTATGAGTGTTTAGCTTGCCAGCTCCAGTTCACATAACCCCAGCTTGTGTCCCTCGTGGACTGCCTGACATTGTATTCCAGTCAAAGGAATAACCTGCAGATTAACTCTTAACTTAAAATAAATAAATGCTGAATTTATCTAAATCCAGAGAACACTCAGTAAGATTCTCTCTCTGTCATTTGCAGAGGGCACAAACACTCTTATTATAAAAATACCCTGAGCTCAGAAAGCTCTATATTAATCAGTTTCTTGGGTAGTGCAGCCTCTGTAATAGCAAAGTTAATAGTATTCCCGAAGCTTTTTAGTCTAGTCTTTTTGAGGGAAAGAGTGACATTGTGAGTTTGAGTCACTGACAGTAAGCTGTAATGTTAACTCCAGACTTGGTAAACAGATGTCATAAAATAAACCTATAATAAAGTCACATCTGGCCGCTGCTTTCGCTGCCAGTGATTTTCAAAATGGCCTATAAAAAAAAAGAAGCTGGCAACTAAACTGTAAACTAATAACAGATTTTATTTGAAAAAAAGTCACCACTTACCCTGAATAAAAAGTCCATTAAACTGTCATCTTCATCTCCATATTGCAGTTTGGTAGCATCAGTCAGGCGGGGGTGAGGAGGGTTAAAATCAAGTGATTGCTACTTAGCAGTTAATTGCTGGCTACTGTTAACGTCTTCTTGAGAACAAACGCCATCTAGTGGTAGCAGCCGGTAACTGTAGAATTAGTGCTTCAATGGGCATGTTTACTGTGAAATCTTAACATGCCTTTCTGGCAGGAGAGGGAAGAGGGATCACGTCAGCCACACGCCAGCCATACCCCACCCACACGCCAGTTGCCCGACCCCGGTAGTTTTGAGTGGCTACATCTATACATAGTTTTCCCATTTAAATTTTAGATTGGTTTTGTTAGGAACCTCCACTAGAGGTCACTGTTTCTGTCTCTGTAGTTTTTGTTGGTCGACTCAGTTTCCCAGAAGGCACCTCAGTCAGGTGATGAGTGCTCACCTGAACTGAGGTGACTCATTAAAGTGTCTATAAATAGCAGTTTGTTCTGGGAAACTGGGTTGAGCATTGTTGTTTGGTATGTTGAATGTTGATTTGTATACTGTCATGTGGGCATTCCTTTTTGTTTCTTTAAGTTTATATTTGGTTTGTGTTTTGTAACCTTTGTTTTCAGAGGGCTCTAGTTTTGTTTTCTGTATGTTCCTTGTTCTGATGGATTCGTGGAGCTGCCTTGTTCATGTTTAGCCAGGCTGTGTCTCCTGTGTACAGTGGAAGTACTGTTCTGTGTCTTCCCAGTGTCAGTCTTCTTATTTAGTTCTTTGGTTAAAACTTCCCTTGTATGTGTAGCCACATGAGGGCTTAGCCATTAGCAGGGTTAGCCGCTAGTAGGCCTTGACGGCTAGTAGGGTTAGCCCCTAATAGGGCTAGTCTCTAGTGGGATTGACTGCTAGTGGTTCTGGTCACTAGTAGGTTAGCCGCTAGCTTGGAATAGCCTCATGTGGGCTTTTTTGTGTTCTGTTTCCTTTTTAGGTCAGTACTAACCCGGTTAGGTCAGCATCCAGTGTCTCCATATTCCGTGTAGCTACTAACCCAACTAACCAGTCCTGTCTCTAGTCTGTATCCCTAGTCCTGTATCTACTCTCCAGTCCTGTTCCTGCCACGTCCTGTCCAGTCTTGTCTCTAGTTCCCCTATGTATCTTTAGTTAGCTCCAGCTCCATGTTTCCTCATCCCCAGTCTCCTTATGCCAATTCCCGTGGTCAGCTCCTAGTTCCCGTGTCAGCTCCTGGTTTCCCTGTGTTTAGATCCTTTCCTGTTGTGTTTTTCCCGAGCCCTAGTTTTAGTTTACGTTTGTGGTTTTGGTTCCTTTGTTTGTGTCTGTTTTTAGTTTGTTAATAAAAGGACTTTCTGTTGAACAACCCCTCTGCGTGCATGCCTACCATATATGCCCACGGCAACTACATCCGCCGGTCTAGCCAAACCATCAGCTAGACCCATGACCGGTTTAGGATATTATATGATGAACCAAAATTTGTGGACATCTGACAATAACACCTGTCATTTTAAATTTATTCTCACTTTGTTATACTAACTCTTCTTCTGGGAAGGCTTTCCTTTACATTTTGGAGTATAATTTCATTAGGATTAATGATTAAATCATTTTTTATTTCAGATCAAGTTTGTAACACTATAAATTGTAAATATGTTGGTGTACATAAACACAGATTTTTTTTTCTAAGCTAGAGTCTTCATAAACCAAATCACACAAACAAGTAAATGCTACTTATTACTGTACTCAGTGACCTTCTTGTAGTTCTTGCTGGCAAAGTCAGCTGACTTGTTTAGAGAATCCATTTCTTTTCGTGGGTAGTAGCTGGTATAACCAAGTGTTTCCAAAGGGCTTTCCACTTCACTGGCATCACTCCTGTCATAAAAAAGAGATAATGTTTATGATTATTATTATTAGAAGTTTTAGTAGTAGTATTTGACTTTTTTATAAGAATAACAATCATAATATTAATTTAAAAAAACATACCTAGACAATTTGTCATGCTGCAAAGGAAAATTAGGTACATAAGTTAGTAAGACAGTTTAAAGATTTATTATGAACATAAGTACATACATTTTTATTGAAAATACATGAGTGTGACTAACTAAAATTGTCATTATATGACATTGACATATTTAATTAATAGACAGAAACCCTGATTGTTGCAAATATAAAAAATGGAGTTAAATGTACAAAATAAAAATAGAAATACAATTTGCAATACATGACCAAAAGTCAATCAAATAAATATGTGCAAGCAAAAAAGAAAATTAAGTAGAAATGTGTATAGCTGTATAATAATGTGATGTTATAATGAACAATGTAATTGGCATAAGGATAGGTGGCAGCAATTATGATCGTCAGACATAAAAACATAAAGTGCCATGTCGATGACTGTTCATATGAATGAAAAATGTCCAACAGTAAGAGATCAGTGCAAACAGGGTAAGCATTAATAGTTGAGCTTGTTCTGTTGTGAAATTAGTCCAGGTGTTGTCTGTGTTTAAAGCCCAGATATCCTTGTATACATTTTGTATACATTATGTGACTGTGACCATACCTAACTGTTATCTCTCCTCTTCTGCTCTTCCACTCTCTCTCTTTCCCTCTCTCTGTCGAGCTACATATGTGGTTCCTAAACTGCCATTAGTCCAGACTCCCTCTGCCCTCTGGACGTGCCTGACTCATCCTCGTGCTTCTCTTCTGGTTGGAGAAGCCCTCTTTAGGAATTGTCCGGTGTCTGGGGACGGTTTTACTCTGCTATGAGGACGGTTCTGGCCTCGACTGATGTTGACAGCTGTTCCTCTAAGGACTTGGCTGTAGTCACTTGATAGTTCAGGATTGGAATTTCCTACAAGTCTACCTGAGCCTCCAATAACTAGGGATTATATAACTAGGGAGGCCTGAGGATTTCGTAACATCAATTACCATCCGTAAACAACTGCTATACTGAACCGCCTGCCACCTAACACAATATGAATGCATATTCCCATTCCTGCTTTCTGTCACCCAAATGAGGATGGGTTCCCTGTTGAGTCCGGTTCCTCTTAAGGTTTCTTCTTATTGCCATCTCAGGGAGTTTTTCCTTGCCACTGTCGCCCTCAGCTTGATCATCAGTGAACATTTTGATTCATACACATTCCATACAAACTTAAATAATTATTTTGATTGTGTAAAGCTGCTTTGCGACAATGACAATTGTTTATACAAATAAAATTGAATTGAATTCTTTCTGTGTCACCCTTCAGTAAGCAGAAACTACTTGGGGTGGCTGAGGTCTTTTACTATTTTCCTGGCCTTGGTGCAGCACTGCTTGCTGTAGATAGAGAGAAACTCACAGAGCTCATATTGGATGATATTCTTAGCTGATCTGTAGAACCCTCTGTAGAACTTGTTTGTTCTGTATAGCGCAGTTGCTAAACTAGGTTGTGTTGTTTCCCATCAGGATGCTCTCAGTGGTGCAGGAATAAAAGTTCCTTGGCACCTTGGAAGGCAGACTAAAATTCTTCAAGCATGTGGTAGAGACGCTGCCGGGCCTTCTACGCCATGATCCTGTCACATCAACACAGCATCTCTACCATGGTGTTAACGAAATTGGACCATGAGAGGTCCCTAATGATATGGACACCAAGGTCTTTCCCCTCTTTCTTTGTAAATAAAGTCCACTATCCACTCCATTGTGCTGCTTTCATTCTGGAGGAAGCTGTTCCCCTGGCAGCAGTTCTTCAGGTTTTTTTTCCTCCAGGTAAGTGTTCTCATTTCTGTCAGATAGCAGGCCCACCATAATATGATAGATACAGTAGGACGGACAGACAGACAGACAGAGTACTTTATTAATCACAAACGAGAATTTTATTGTTACAGCAACCAGTTCTCAAATTACACAATAAGTAAGCAAAAAGCAAGAATTGCAGTGAGAAAAAGGTAAAGTTATAAAAAGAAACACTGTTGATAATTTAACGTTCATTAATTAGGTGAAAATTATGTCAGATAATACAAATTTACAGTTTCCATGTACATGTGCATGATGATTGAATGAATGTACACAAAAAAGATACACTGTTTACTAGGGTTGGGTATCGTTTGGGGTTTTTTCGATACCGGTGCCAGATCGATACTTTTAAACCGGTACCGGTGCCAAGAAGCCACAAAATTATGGTAGATGACTCAAGCATACATTTTTATTGAACAAAAAATTACATGCTTAAAATTGAACAATATATTAAAAGTTTAAGTATTAGTTGGAAAGCCATAATTATAAACAGAATCCATGTTACATTAGTATTTTACAAATTATTTGACCATTTGGTTTTAATATTTTTTTATTGATTTTTCAATTTTCCAATTAATTCAAACAATTCAAACCCCAGGCCCAGTCAACCAATTCACAAACAGGGTGGCGCTCACATTAACAGACACACAATTGTATATGTAGGTCTTGAAAAAAGAGAAAGAGAGAAGATAAAAAATAAAAAATCATCCAGAAATATAATTTTAATTTTGCAACAGAGTATATAACTATGTACCATAAGTATGATGAAATAAATTAAGATTGTTTGAGATTGTCCACATCATCAATAAATGGCTGCCACACCTTAAAAAAAAAAGTTTATCTGACCCTCTCAATGAGAATCTAATTTTTTCCATATGAAGGCAGGACACAGTCTCTCTCACCCACTGGGTATGAGTAGGAGGGCGAGGTTCCCTCCACTTTAACAAAATAGCTCTACGTGCCAGCAATGAAGAAAAGACAATGATTTTACGCTGTGGCGAAGATAACTGTAATTCCACTGGGGCAACCCCAAACAGAGCCACCTGCGGGTCCGGCTCCAGCCTATGGTGAAAAACTGCAGACCATGAGTCAAATATTGACCGCCAGAAAAGTTCTAAAGACCAGAACATGTGACACTATTACACAAGGAACTAGTGTCAGGAAACATTTGGGCTAACTTAGTCTTAGATATATAGGCCCTGTGTACTACTTTAAATTGTATGAGAGAGTGCCGGGCACACATTGATGATGAGTGGACCTGTTTAAGAATGCTATTCCATAGATCATCCGAAATTGAACTACCAAAGTCTTCCTCCCAAGCCTGCTTAACTTTATCTGTAGGGGATGACGACTGATCTAGAAGTAAACTATACAGTACGGAAATTGAACCTTTAGCTAATACATTGCAGGAAAGAAAGGAGTCCAGAGGATTCTCATGGGGTAAAACAGGAAAATCGTCTGAAAGGGACCTGACATAGTCTCTTATTTGCAAGAATCTAAAAAAGTCAGATTAAACCAACCCGTAATGTGACATCAACTGATCGAAAGATGCAAATACATTATTTATGAATAAATCCTGAAAACATATTATCCCTTTATCAGACCAAGACTTAAAAGAGCTGTTGTGCATTGCAGGCAAAAACAAATGATTGTGAACAATAGGACTGAGGAGGGAAGGACCTGCGAAGCCAAATGATCTCCTAAATTGAGTCCATATCCTGAGTGAGTGTTTCACCACTGGGCAGTTTACATTACTATATGAAACTAAATCTAGCCTGGATGCAAGAAGAGCCGGGAGAGAAACCTGATTATGTGCATATACCTCCATATTTACCCAGGGTGGTTTGCAAGGCTGTATGTGGTAATGACACCAGGACAAAGTATTGCGCATGTTTGCCGCCCAGTAGTAAAGCTTAAAATTAGGCAAGGACATCCCCCCAGAACATCTAGTCTTCTGAAGCTGTCTCTTCCTCAACCTGGGATGCTTAACATCCCAGATGAAAGTGGAAATGACAGAATCTAGAGATTTAAAAAATGATAAAGGGATGAAAAAGGGTAAACTTTGGAAAAGATAAAGAAATTTTGGAAGAACTGTCATCTTAATGGAATTAATGCGTCCAATAAGTGATAGCCTTAAAGGTGACCACTTTAAAAGATCCTTTTTAGTTCGCTCCAGAAGCTCACCAAAATTATATTTAAACAACTGTTAATACTGGCGGGTGATACAGACACCAAGGTACGTGAATTTATTTTCGACTATCTTCAAAGGTATATTAGAGTATTGTGACTGCTCCCCCGCCACGCTGACCGGAAAAAGTTCACTCTTATGCAAGTTAAGTTTATAGACAGAAAGCTTACCAAAATTCTCAAGCAGAGCCAGGGCCGCAGGCAGAGAGGTCCGGGGGTTAGAAATATAAAGCAATAAATCATCTGCATATCTGTCACCATATGTATGGCCTTGCCTCGCACGACTCCAGCAATTTGCTGACATTCGCGCAAGGCGATTGCCAGTGGTTCAATGGCCAGAGCAAATAACAATGGACTTAAAGGACAGCCCTGTCTGGTTCCATGTTGTAAATTAAATGGACAGGAAGACATCCCACTGGTTAACACTACGGCAGAGGGTGCATTATATAATAGCTTGACCCATAAAAGAAAGTTTGGGCCAAATCCAAGATTTTTCAAAGCTAGAAAAAGGTATTCCCACTCTACTCTGTCGAATGCTTTCTCAGCATCCAGGGAAACTACACATTCTGGAATAGAGTGGTGTGGAGAGTGAATTATATTCAGCAATCGGCGTATGTTAAAAAATGAATGCCGATTCTTTATGAAGCCTGTCTGATCAGGGGAGATGATAGTAGGGAGGACAGTCTCTAACCTCAAGGCAAGCACCTTTGCTAAAATTTTGACATCACAATTAAGGTCTATAAGAAGCACAGTCTAAAGGATCCTTGTCTTTTTTAAGCAGCAGCGAAATACATGCCTGACTCATGGTAGGAGGGAGAGCCCCTGATTTAAAAGAATCAGTATAAACTGCTGTCAAAAAAGGGGCAAGTTGCTTACAGAACCTCTTATAAAACTGATGGAAAACCATCAGGTCCTGGTGATTTCCCAGACTGCATGGCAGAAACAGCAGCCACCACCTCTTCCTGCGTAATTGGTGCCTCTAAAGTGCTACAGGTGTCAGGGGATATGGTAGGAAAAAAATTATCATTAATGATGCGCAAATCAGTTGTGATGTCACCATTATCCAGGCGGAGACCAAAAATGATTTGCTTTGCCTGGAACCCCAGCAGCTGGTTAGCCAGTATCTTCCCAGACTTCTCCCCACTCTCATAAAATGCACTCCTTGTTCTCCTCAAAAGGGACTCAGTCTCATTGGTTAACAATAAGTTTAGCTCTGTTTTCAATTTACGACACCTCTCGTATATATCCGGAGTTGGTGAACTAGCATATTGACCATCCAGTCGAGCAATTTCATCAGATAAAGATAACTGCTTCTCTCTCAACTTCCTCTTCTTAGTGACATCATATGCAATGATCTGACCTCTAATATATGCCTTAAGGGTATCCCAGACTATTATATTAGATATGTCTCAAAAGACATTAACATTCAAAAGAAGGAAATCTGGTCAGAAATAAATCCAACAAAGTCATCATCTGCCAACAACGAAGTTTTCAGCCGCCAGCTCCTTTTAGGAGAGGGTAAATTTGAAAACCTTAAATCTAAGATTAAGGGGGCATGGTCTGAAATAATTATACCTTGGTATGCACAGTAACAAACATCACATATCAGGGCGTTATCCAAAATGAAATAATCAATTCGAGAGTATGAATGGTGCACATTTGAAAAAAATGAGTAATCTCTCTTTTGAGGGTTCAAAAAGCGCCAAATATCTGAAAGACCATTATCTGAGAAAAAACTGTTTAAGTAGTAGGAGGATTTACTGGGAGCACACTTTCCTGTGGAAAAACGGTCCAGGACAGCATCCAAACAACAATTAAAAATTAAAATTGAGGTCCGGAAATTGCGAGAGGGCATGCTTAAAGAAGGTGACGTCATCAAAATTTGGTGCATAAAAATTTGCTTGAATTACGTTCTTGTTACATAGGGTACCTGTAACAATGATATAGTGCCCATTCTTATCTGCTATGATATTGTTTGGAGTGAAAGGTACATTCTTGCCAATCAAAATAGCCACGCCTCTTGCCCTTGCCTGAAATGATGAATGAAAAAAATGTCCATTCCACCTGTGCTTAAGGTAAAAATGATCTGAGTTGCGCAGGTGGGTCTCTTGTAAAAAAGCAATATCTGTTTTTTGCAACCTAAGATGCGCAATAATTTTACCTCGTTTTACTGTATTATTTAAGCCCTTAATGTTCCAGCTCATAAATCTTAATGCTCTACCCATGCTACAAAAGAAAAAAAAAGTTCTGGACTGCAAACGGTATTTAAAAATAAGGAACAGTCTTAAATGGAACATGAAGACCCACATTACTATGCAGAGGGAAAAAATATACACAACAATTGTGGCGCCACCCTCTAATAACCCCCAACCCTCCCACTATATCAACCCTCCCCCCAAGCATAACACAACAAACCTCCTAAACACACCCGCCAACTTCACACACCTCCTAATCTCTCCTTACCTTATGCAAACTCAGCCCTGTACATCAAAAAGTCCTCCTTATAAGGCATAACAATCCCGTACAGTCCATATATGACTTAGTATTTACACTTTGCAAACGACGGTCAACACAAAACAAACTGAAGCCTCGTAGTGTTCCCTACTATGTATTACAGTAAGTTTTCAAAAAGTTCTCGGCCTCATTCACCGAGGTAAATGACTTTTGTCCACCTTCTTTAGTTATGGTCCTCAACCTTGCTGGAAAGAGAAGGGATGGTTTAAGGCCCTGTTTATACAGCGTCGCTATAACCTCACGGTACTGTGCTCGCTGCTCCATAACTTCTGGACTGTAGTCATCGTAGATGGCGATCGGCTCCTGCTGATATTGTAGCGAGCCCCTTCGTTTCCGAGCCTCCCTCATCACAGCCTCTTTAATCTGATAGCGGTGAAAGCGAACCATCACCGCTCTTGGTCTTCCTCCTTGCTTCGGTTTAGCCACAGGAGCTCGATGTGCCCTGTCAATCTCCGGAGGAGAGGACAGAGTTTGTTCGCCCAAAACGTTCATCAACAGCTGAGAAAAAAAAACGCGGAGGGGGGCCCTCGATGGATTCCGGCACTCCAACAATCCAGATATTGTTACGCCGACTCCTACCCTCCAGGTCCGACGTCTTAGCCTTTAATTTAGCACACGTCTTGGTTAGCTCCGAACATTCCAGCGAGCGAATTTTCTCACTAAGAAAGTCTGCATTAGATTCTAGCGAGGTAATTCGTTTACTTTGATCCAGTACTGCCACCTGGACTGAATCCAGCTTTGTTTCCAAAGACGTGAAGGCGGTTTTGAACTCGATGGCCAGGCCTTAAACATTAAGCATGTTCATAGTCAAATACGTTAAAGATAACTGGTGGAGGATTTGAAAATTCAAGCAAAAAATTAGTTTGCACAGTGACCACGAGATAGACGCGTCTACTCCATCCGCGCCCAGAACCGGAAGTCTATTCAAGTTTAAATCAGTGTGTGCGCTTTGACTAAAACTGCGTGCAATGCACTATGTGCTACTGGAATGTAGAAATGTACATACAATTTTTTTTCATTTTTTATTAAAGAAAATTATGATGATCATAACAGCATACTGCATTTCATTCTTATCATAAGAATGCAAAAATAACAGCGCTGATGACTTACATTGGTTTATGTTTTAATTTTATGGTCATTTAGTTTCATTAATTTCAGTTAATAAATCTACTATAAATTAAAAAGAAAAACACACAAAGTATAAGTGTCAAACTCAGGTCTTGAACCCGGGTCTCCGGGGTGAGGGTTGAGGATTTTACCACTGAGCCACGGAGGGGATAGGGTTGGACCCAACTGAAACACACTCAAGGCAGAAAGTCTCAGGCAAGATAGATTTATTTTTTAAAGATGTAAAAAAGGGTTCACAGGAAGCTTGTCGTCATCAACAAAAGTTCTTCTCATTCAGAGGAATAAAATAATTGACAAAATAATAAACTCTTAAATGAAAGCCTCCACACGAGGAGAAAACAACCAGGTAATGAACAATCAAATCATAAAAAGACTGAGGAACTTACAACAGGAAACACTGAGTCACAGCCAGAAGTTCAACAGGACACACAGAGGAGGGACTCAAAAACCAAGTGAATAAGAGGGGAGAAAGTGAATGGCTTAAATATACTGGGGGAAACAAGACACAGGTGATCTGAATAACTAATGAGACAACACAATGAAAAACTTGGCCTAAGGGGAACACAAATGACCTCTAGAGGCCAGGGGGCAAACTACAGGAGGAGCAAAAAGGCTGACAGGACCCCCTCCTCTAGGAACGACTCCTGGCGTTCCTTTCAGCACCTCCCAATTGCCGTGTGCGAAACTCCCGGATTAAACTGGGATCCAGGATGTCTTTGGCTGGAACCCAAGAGCGCTCCTCCGGCCCGTAGCCCTCCCAGTCCACCAGATACTGTAGTGAGTTCTGGATCCTCCGGGAGTCCAGTATCCGGCGGACTGTGTAGGCTGGCTGGCCGTCGATGACTCTGGGAGGTGGAGGGGGTCTGCGTGGGGGGGCAAAGGGAGAAGACAAAACAGGTTTTAACAAAGAGACATGAAATGTAGGGTTAATTCTAAGAGAATTAGGAAGAAATAAACAATATGAAACGGGGTTAACTTTCCTGGCAATGCGAAAGGGACCAATGAACTTCTGGGACAGTTTCCTTGATTCAACCCGGAGGGGCAGGTTCTTGGTAGATAACCA
>JAAGKR010005874.1:0-30173 GCA_011419295.1 Clarias macrocephalus
AGCGAGGATAAATCGTGGTCGTAAACAGGCGAGGGTCTAAGCCGGGGAGTAGAGAGAAGGTCCGTGATCCAAGTTCGTGGTCGCTAACAGGTAAGCAGTCGATAACGGCAAAATCCAAAACTAGACTTCAAAGGGCAAGAGGCGTAGACGTTGTCGGTAAAACAAAACGAGGTCGATAACTAGACAGACTATGACGAGACGAAACGAAACGCTGGTAAATTGGGCTGGTGAGGCACACAATAAACTGGCAACCTGGTGGTGGCAGAGTGTGGTTTATATAGGCATGAAAGGTGATCACTGATAACGTACAGGTGTGTGGAGAGCCGAGAGTGAGGCGGGTGGATATAAGAAGTGGTTGAGAGTGTGGAATGGGAGTTCTCAGGTGATCATGACGGGGCTGTGGCTTGACGTGTCGTGACATCCAAGGCAAAAGCCACTGCTGACCAAAAATAACACAAAGGCTTGTCTCACATTTGCATTGCATTTATATATATATAAATATATATATATATATCATATATATATATATATATATATATATATATATATATATATATATATATATATATATATATATCATATATATCATCCCCAAGACATTTGGGCAAATATTCTGTGGACTGAAGAAATCTGTAAAATAAAACAGATTTGGTACTTCAATGTGGAAAAAGTGATTTTGTTTTGGGATACTGGAATCAAGGCAATGTGCCAATACCCCTAGTTAGAACCAATGTTTAAATAAGTGCCACATCTAAATAATTGAACAGTTGTTTAATATGGGACATTGGGTAGGTGTCAAATCTAGACCACATTGACATTGACATATTCCACACAGAACTGAAATGACCCATCACACTTGGGTAACAGGACCACTGGGCTGTCAGACTCATCAGTTGCTCAAACACAGCCTTGAGTTTATCCCTAATCACATTTTTACTCAGGGACTATATATAGGCAGCTGTGTACAACCACATCTGGAGGAGCCTCAGTGTGGGGCTCTAGAAGTTTAGAATGACCATCAATGGCCAATGGTTGGACCAATACAATGACCAAAACCGAAAAATCCTTTTGCAATGTGCAGCCTGTCGTTTCTGTGACAACATTAGGTATTAGGGATCAAGTTAATTTAGCTATGCCGTTTAAACTTCCTTTGGTCCCAACTGTCTTAAGAACTTCCATCACCAAAGATACAGAAACGGCCTCTCTTCACAGTTTCTGGAGATTTAGTTGGGAAATTTGTAGTGATTTGTAGTTTTTTTACTCTCTGTCACATTTTCAATCAGGAAGGATTACAGCATGGTGAGAATCCTGAGCAATGTCCCTGCATCCCCATGGGAATACTAATCCTATGAATTCCTGGCTTTTCAACCATGCCTGCAATCCTGCCGTGGCTTTACCTTATTCCTGGCAGGCACAGAATGTTCCACCTGTGGGGAAACAGAGAAGGTTACAGGACACATCCCAGGAAACCAAGATAATAATGATGAAGGAGCAGAGGAAAGGATGAGCAAAACATGGCTTTGGGAAGCTGGTTTTGGAAGGATGGAACTTGGGTCCGAGGGGCAGGTCTAAAAGTACATATGCTGCCTGTCCCTGAATATTCCCTCAAATGGTCCTCAGCAAGCTGGATCACTTTCAATAGTGATGACAGACAGTGTCATTTAACCCACTCTGTCACAGCAGCAACCTGCTCTAGCACTATATCATTTATTGTCTGGCTGGCATAACACTCCCCCTACCAGAGGCCTCCCACTGTATAGCACACATCCTGTAGCAGTTGTACAAATGTACCTTTCAGCATTACTCACTAGTTTCTCACTACTGCTGGTTGGAATTTTATTTTTGAGGTTGTGCTTACCTTACAAATATTTCCTTTATCACTGTTCTCTTTGTCACTCTGTTAATCACCCAGTTATTTTTAACCTGATCCTGTTACTAAGCAGACAGTTAGATAGGTACTTTATTTTTTATTATTAAAGTCTAAATATCTGCACTTATGCTGTGTCTGCATACCCAATTATCAAGAAAAACACTGCGGTGCAGCAGAGGGGTCTCCTCTAGATATGTTTTGGAAGAGCCTTATTACAAACTTGGGGAGTCAACTGGACTTTGTGGGCAGATGCCTCACCACCTGGTCAAAACCTGGCAGCAATATAAAGCGTGTGGGAGTGAGGGTTGCTAGATCCCAAACAGCAATAGGGAAGGTGATGGGTGAGCAGTGCAGGCAAGCTGGGCAGGCTCCTGGCACACTATAGGCATGTGCCCATCAAGACACAGTACAACTGTGTACACTGTAAAATGGCTTGTGTATCAACAACAAAGGAAGAAAATATGGGTCAAGAAGGGATGAATTCAGGGTGAGTAGAATCCCCAAACCGAGCAGCAACAGAGGGCAAATGAAGAAAAACAACTGCAGCTGCTGCACAGCATCCAACAACAGCCATAAAAGCTTGCCATGCAGCTTGACATTTGAAGAGCAGGAGCTCACCAACCATCTGGCTCAACTTGAGAAGATGACTGAAAGGTAGACATCCATTGCGAGATATTGACCAGAGTTAAGTGATATTTTAGAACCCTAAAAAGTGATATCAGAATCCTATCCTCAGAGTAGTGTTTTGTTTCCTATTAGGGAATAAGCTTCCAAGCCCAGTTATGCTGCCCAGCCCTATTTTGTTTCCTGAGATGTCATGCATCCTGTGAACAATGTTAAACATGAGAAGCCCTGTTAGCCTTGAGATCTTTCATTCAAGCCATGTTGACCATTAAATTGTTTGTGACAGCCCTGTTATCCATGATATTTTTCCTGACAGCCATGCTAACATTGATTCCTGATTAAACTGTTGTGTTTCCTGTCAGTGCTGCACTGCCTGAGCAATGCCCAGCCCTGTCTCAGCCAGATACTGCACCCTCAGCTCAGCACCATCCTCGGGCACAAACCTCTGTTTCCACCAGCATGGTTTGAGAATTGTACAGTGCTCCCACCACCTGCGTATAAGGACAATAATGTAATGCTTGCTCCAGTATGAGAATTTAATTTCTCAAATGTGCCCCAGCCTCACTGATGTCATTCTGTTGGCATCACCTGGCTTCAGGGATGTTTTGCTGGTGCCACCACCTGGTGTCAGGGATCCCACACTGATTTCAACAACCTGGATATAGGGGGTGTGGTGGGAATGAAAGCACAATGCTTTCTTCAAAAACCCAAGAAACCGTGCACTAAGCCCCAGCTCCATCCTTGAACCAAGCCCTAACTCTGTCCTTATGGCAAGCTTAAGACCTGTTCCAATGTCAAGCCCCAGTTCTGTCCCCATGCCAAGGCCCAGTTCCATATTCATCCTATAGGTGAGTGGACCAGGTTCTAAAGCACTTGCTAGTCTTCGGCCTTTTCCTGGACAAGGGGACAGAAGTGCTCCTGCAGATGGAGGAGCTCTTGGTGTTGAGCTAGGTGGATTGTGGTGAGAGAGAGATTGATGTCCACAAGGGGCAAGGACTATGGTGACATCTCTTTTATTTAGTCCTGGGTTTCAACACAGAGGGATTGGAAGCAGTCTGTGAGTCTTGGTAGTGAATTTATTTAGGGCAATTGGTAAGCCCACACATATGCAAGAACACTGGTGTTGCTTTGTGTTGCTCATACACCAATAAATAGATATTTTAGCAATTCACAGAAAGTTTAACTGTTAACCATTTGGCTTCACCAATCTATGTCTATCTGCAGGGGATGTTCTTGGCCATGCCCCCGCTGCCACAAACACAACATGAACAAGATGGAGTCATTTAAGAGGTCAGTTAAGAGAGAGGATAATAGATTTGGCTTTATATTTTGTGTGTGTGTGTCCTAACAGCTGAGTGCACAGACAGCAGTGGAGGACAGTGAGAGGATCTTTACTGAGCTGATCAGCTCCATGGAGAAAAAGCGCTCGGAGGTGACGGAGCTGATCAGAGCTCAGGAGGAGGCTGAACTGAGTCGAGCTGAACGACTCCTGGAGCGACTGGAGCAGGAGATTGTTGATCTTCAGAGGAGACTCACTGAGCTGGAGCAGCTTTCACACACACACGATCAAGTCCAGTTTCTCCAGGTAACTAACACACCTTCACACACATATAGATTTCCCCTCCCTTCTCCTTCTCCATGATGTTTTTCTTTCTCTCTGTAGAGTCTCCAGTCGCTCAGTGTCTCTTCTGGACGTGAGGACTCACCCAGCATCACTGTCAATCAACATCTCTCATTTGATGGAGTGAGGAAATCTCTCTTTTACCTGAAAAAGAAACTCGAGGAATTCCTTCAAGAGGAGTTCATCCCTCAACATGGTGAGAGAAGCTATTTCTGTGAGGGAAGCCTTTACTCGCTCAGAGTGACAGAGTGATGTCAAGGTGTCAGTCTTCAAGTCTGAGCACCAAACCAGTGCAGGGTTTAGAATTTTTAATGCTCATCTGATTCAGGTATTGATGATGAACTGCTCGTTTGAATGAGTTTGTGTCAGAGCTGAGAAACTCTTCACTGTGGTGCTTCAAGCCTAAAGTGTGACTCCTGATCTACATGCTTTTCTGATTTACACACATTTTTAATGATTCACACAAATCTGTGGTTGTATGAGTTTTGACCATCAAATTATTTAATTTCTGTCTTCAAAGTTGAAGACATTCAGCATTTACTATCAGGACCAAAGAACCGAGAAGAGTTCCTGAAATGTATGTCTACAACAAACACACACACACATAGGTGTCTCATGAATATATATTCTGCGATTAATATTTAACATGTTCACATTTTTCATGTGCTGTGTGTTTTTTTAGATTTCTGTGATCTGACTCTGGATCCCAACACAGTTAATTATTACCTCACACTATCTAAGAGGAACAGAGCGGTGACGTGCAGTGAGATCGAGCAGCCGTACCCTGATCATCCAGAGAGATTTGACTACTACTATCAGGTGTTGAGTAAGCAGAGTGTGTGTGGACGCTGTTACTGGGAGGTGGAGTGGAGCGGTGAGAGAAGTGTGTACATATCAGTCTCATATAAAGACATCAGCAGGAAACGTGATGGTAATGACTGTGTGTTTGGATGCAACAATCAGTCCTGGAGTCTGCAGTGTTTTTCTTCTTCTTCTCTCTGTTTCTATCACAACAACATTGTGACTGATCTCAGAGCTCCATCATCCCCCAGAATAGGAGTGTATGTGGATCACAGTGCAGGAACTCTGTCCTTCTACAGCGTCTCTGACACCATGAAGCTCCTCCACAGAGTCCACACCACATTCACTCAGCCTCTGTACGCCGGGTTTGGGCTTGACTGGGATGTTTGCTGTGAATTTGGACCGAGTGTGAAGTTATGCAATCCAAAATATTAAAGACTACATAGTATTTTATGACAAGCAATTTGTTAGATAAAAAACACATGCATGTTTCCTTACTGATCCACAATTGGGATTAACATCATTTTAACATTCAGCAATTAAAAGCACTAAATATTAAAACATTGCATTCACACTCAGTCTAGAATCATCAGTCAAATGCAGACAGGAACCTAAACTGTAAGATCTGAATGCATTTCCAAAGACATAAAAGATCTACAGTTTTTTGAAAATGTGATAGCATGTTGTACGATGTTACAATCTAACAAGTACATGAATCAAAATTAAGAATGTGAAACATGCAATGGTCAGACGTGATCAGCAGACAACATGAATCAGGGCAGGAGACGGTTCCATGCACAGTGGACTTAAACAGTACTTCCTACCCCATGTACCTGACATTGAGAACAGATTCACAGGCAGAACAGGGCATATCTTGAGTTCAAGTAAAAGCACAGCATGGTTTAAGCCTCAAATAGCATGGAACAAGGTATGATTTTGGACTGCATCACATAGCATTAAATGTAGAATGATTAAGGCATCACATCGCATGGAATAGGGAATGATTCAGGCATATCTTGGTTACAAGAGCGCGCTGGCAATCTGTCATCTGTCAGGCTCTCTTTGAGAACCCATTGACTCTCTCAACCACCAGCCACTGCATCAGGCATAAACATTTCTTGGTAGACTCATACTTTTTTTTTTTTCTTCCAGAAAGCAATCTTTTCATTAGTTGTATACACTCCACTATATTTCCCAGGCTGGAATGTTGAGATGAGCAGCTGCGCCCATAAATGTGCCAGTCTGGAAAGCCTGAAGTGCATTAATAGAATCTAACCAGGAATCCTCAGTGTATATAAGCAGAGTGAGAGACGGGGAAGTACCTCGCTCTCACAGATGCACTGAGTGTGTGTCTGTGACTCAGACGTCCTGCGCAGTCTCTAATAAAATCTTCTTCTCTTATTGTGACTCTCATTGTAAACTGCCCGGCATCATGGCCCTCCTTGTAGATGCCCGCTGCAGCCATTCTGTCACAAAGGGAGGCGAAGCAGGATGCAAGTGCAGACTTTTTTTTTAATTAAAGTGGAGATTTAACAAAATAAAATACAAATACAAAATATTTTTTTAAAAATTACTTACGGCACGGCACGGCATGACTAATCTAGTCAATATGTCAGAATTAGCTTAAGTCTTGTAATTCTCCATGGCATTTCATTAACTCTTTAACTGTTTAAAGGCCCCACAACGCACTCTCAGTCTATCTGCCTTATATTGGACTATATGAGTCTCTATCAGCTCTCCACATTTGTCTTGTTAAGCATCTTAATAAATTGATGGTCTTTTTACACTTTTTACACTTTATCTTTTAATCTCTTTTTATATGTATTTTCCAGGTGACTTTCTCATCAAAATACATTCCTAGATACTTTGCTACTCTGCATCCCTTCAAAAATATCATTTGGGTTTTGGACGATAGATATTTTGAACCCCCATTTATTTGCCACTTCCTCTGCTTCCCCTTTATTGCCTTTTTCATCTTGGTAATGTAGTTAATGCTCCTCCCTCTGACACATCATGTTCCATCATCTGCATATACTGATTTTCCTATTGTTTCTTCTACCACTTCAAAGATATGCAAGTTGTTCTTTTTCATGTAAAAAGTGGTGGGTTGCATGTAATGTGCGAATGTTGACCGGAGGTCCTACCACGGTTGTAAAAGTGGGAAGAAATACATTGGTCACCATTGGCCTCTATCGTCCCTAGCTGGCCTACAGAAGTTCCTCAATGGATAGATTAAATATGAAAAATGGCAATGCAATGACAAATTAAATTTAATATGTTTAATTTATGCATTGGCAGTTTCAATTATTATGTTTACTTTTGCAGTTTGGTGTACTACCATAGATATGTAACAATACAAACGTGTTATTGGTATTATTAGTTCAAAATTCAATTGTAATTGTAATTGTCAATTTAAATGTAATATGCAAAATATGAATGTAATAATAAATACAATTTTCAATATTAAACGTGTACATGCAACTTTAGGTTTGAAATGAAAATTCAAAGCCAGTTATTCCATTTACATTTGCAATTTGGTAAAACTGAACTTACGTCATTTACATGAACATTTGGATGCTCTATGAGTACCTTTATTTAAATAAAAAGTGTTTTTAATAACAGGAATTATCTCATAATTATAACTTACTAACTCAATTATGACTTACTATCTCATAATTATGACTTACTATCTCATAATTATGACTAACTAAGTCATAATTATGAGATAAGGGGGAGCAGTCTCTTGCAGGGGGACATTTTAGTGCGTGACACCGGAAACGAAAGTTACTGCATCCTTTTGCTTGAAAGCGCCTCATTGCACACTCATGGAGATGTAGCAGCTCTCCTATGGTTTAGCCTGATGACTGTACATGTAACGACGTGGGTCGAGCGAGGGGCAGAGCCGCGTATAAACTGTTCAGAACGGGCAGATCCGCAGGCTGCTACTCCGCGGAGGTCTGAACAGGCAAAGGCGCGGACATTTATACACGTCATAAGCGCTCTCACATACTCCTATTTCGTTGCCCCCCTCTAAAGCTCTGTCCATACCGCACCACGGAACAGTACATTAGTTCAATCTACTATTACCATCCAAATTACTCAATGACTTTAATATCTCCCAGTGTCTCAATCCAAGAATGAAATAAACGCGAATTAAATTCGCCACTAAAGTCCCCGTCTTGTGCCAATCACCGAACCCTACCTTTAGTCATAATCCTGAGACCAGGATCTTATAATTTAATTATAGGTTATTAAGTAATAATTATGAGTAAATACATCATACTTATGAGATCATTCCTGTGATATTTTTTAGACAATAGAGCAAACATTGGCAAATTTGATTCGCGTTTATTTCTTTCTAGTAGTCCGGGCGGGTGTTCACCAGAGGCTACAGGCACTTACTGGAGCTTGGGGAAACACAATAAAGGCTAGGGGAACGCACTGGAGGCTAGCGAAGGAACCTTGGACCAGAGGAGAAACACTGAATACACATGACAAAAGGAAACACAAGAAACACACAATACAGTGTTCACATCACATCACAGACAAAACAAGACAAGACAAAACAAAAACAAAAAAAACAAACAAAAAAAAAACAAATGCCCACTGACAGTATTAATGCTCGATCCAGTTTCCCAGAACAACCAGCTATTTATAACAATACTAATGAGCCACCTCGGTTCAGGTGGGTTTCGTCATCACCTGACCGAGGTGCCTTCTGGGAAACTGAGTCGACTAACAAAAACTACAGAAAAAAAAACGTGCACACAGTGCCCTCTAGGGGTGGACCCTTACAACGCCACAGGACATCATTTACACCTGTGGCAACTAAACTCTATAACTCTTCCCCCCTCATTCGGGAGCTGTCATGACAGAATAATCAATAGAACTTTATCATGCCCTTGTCATCTTATGCAAAAGCACTAATTATGCAATATCATGAAAAAATATATATATATATAACTATCCATTACTACTTTATATGCAATATCAAATATTATGTGCAATATATATCCTGGGTGCAATAACATATATGTACATTACACAAAAGAGACAATTCTGCGATTTTTTATACAGTCTGTAGTTTTTAGGGGTTTTTTTCTATAGTTTTTTATTTATTCTATTCTATTTATTCTATTACGTATTTATATTGTATTTTATTTCACTCCCCCCCCCCCCCCTATTGTATTTGTATCTTTTAAATGTGCAGCCACTGGAGAAACAATTTCCTTCGGGATTAATAAAGACTTATCTTATCTTATCTTATCTTATCTTATCTTATCTTATCTCAGATTATCTTATCTCAGATTATCTTATAAGCAGCAGTCTTAATTTTAAAAAAATCCAAAATTGAAAAATTGAATGTGTTTGTTCAGGAAATTATAATTAGTCAGTTAGCTGACGATACAACGTTATTTTTTACAAAAAAATTGATCAGATGCCTAAAGCAATTGAGATAGTTGATTATTTTTCCAAATTTACAAACTTAATATTGAAAAATGTGAAATTATTACCATTCACGAATGTCACCTTAAAACTGCATATAATATTCCAATCAAATCAAATGTTAAATATTTAGGCAGACACATTTCTAAAGATGAGATCAAGATGGAGAAGCAAAATGTCTGGGACAGATGGAATGAGGGCAGAAATTGACTTGAGATGTGGATGCAGAGAGGTTTATCCATTTTTGGTAGAGTTTATTTGACCAAAATGGAAAGTCTGTCTGGATGCATTTATCCGGCATCCTGCCTTTCTGTTTCTAATAGAGCCATTAAGACCATCAACCAAATCAATTTCAACTTCATATGGAAAAAACGTGTGCGTTATATCAAGAAAGCACAACTTGTACAAGATTATGAAAATGGTGGATTACAATCCTTCGACTTCTCCTGGGTAAATGGTATGTTAAAAATTAAATGGCTAAAATATTTTGTAACAAATTAAAATAACTTTTGGTTTTCCGTTCCTAGAGGTTTATTTTAAAAAATGGGGTGGAATAGATTTTCTGTTAAGATGCGATTTCACTGTTTCTAGACTACCAATTAAATTATCTTCATTTCACCAACAGGTTTTGCTATAGTGGAAATTATTATACAATAATAACTTCACCCCACACCAAGCATCAATATGGAACAATAGATTTTATCTATTCAGATATAAATCTTTTTACATTCTTGATTGGCTTGAAAAAGGTGTCTGGTCAGTTCATCACTTAATGAATGAGGACGGGAGCTTGTTATCATTCACTGATTTCTGCCTAAAATACAACTTACACTGTGAACGTAAACAGTTTGAAGGTGTATTAAAAGCTATTCCAAAAAGTTTCATAAACCTTGTACAAAACAGCTTTACCAACATTTCAGATGGGTCATGTGACCTCCCATCACTTCTTTTTAATGGTAATAACCTCAAAGCAACACTTCCCAACAAAATCATCTGCTCTAGTTTTAATTCTATAATATACCCAACATTGTTATATTATAACAATATTTTACAAACTTATGATAAACCAACCATTAAAATATTACGAACACAATATATTGCCTTTTCAGTGGCTCCTAAAGCAAAGGAAACCCATTTCAAAATATTTAATGGTATTTATCCATCATCTGAGTTTTTAAGACACCGGTTTAATTTTGAACAAAATGCTTGTACATTTTGTAAAGTTGACATTGAGACGACTGATCACCTTTTTTTTCTCTTGTGAGTGTTCTGCTATCTTTTGGGAAAATATGTCTTATTGGTTGGAGCCAGGGATGCAGTCGCTGCCCGCTTTTGAAAAAGAACATATTATGTTTGGAATACTGCTGGATGATAGGATTAATAAGTTTTTCAGTAATATAATGTTGATTTTAGGCCAATTTTTCATTCACAAATGCAAATGCATAAAAACTAAACCTTATTTTTCAGTCTTTAAAAAAGATTTTATTTGTAATTATGTTCCATCACTGGAGCATATGAAAGGTAAAAAGGCCGAGAAATTTGCTGGAATAATAAGAGACTTTGGTTTTTTAGAAGAAGAATAAAGGAATTTGAATTTGTATTCACTTATATATTTTACTTATTTATTTTAGTTTTCTTTATTATTATTTCCTTGATTTTTTCAGCACTTTGTTTTCTGTGTAATTAGTGTGTGCCTTATTTTTTTTATTCATGTTTACCCAAATTGTATAATGCTATTATAAATGTATATTTTGTTCTATCTTTTTGTTTTAAAAAAAGTAATTAATTAATTAAAATAATTAATTAATTAAAACTACGGAGGTCTTGCGATGCTTTGCGCATGCGCGCCCAGTAGAAAATGAACGACTCACTCTCCGAGACGACTCGTTCTTCTGAGTCACATTAAGGATTCGTTCAAAAAGAACGAATCATTCATGAACGACCCGTCACCAGTGCAGAGCAGATCAGCCACCAGGAGAGGAAAAAGGCCCAGAAGTGCTTAAAGCGAAGCTGGACATAAGCGCAGGATCTAAGCCCCGCACACTCGCTTTACAAGCTTTACATGCTGGTGTTTTAAGGGTAAGCGCAGTGCGCACAGAGAGCAATGGAGCTGTTTTGTCTGGAAGCGGACGCCGTGCGAGCCCGGCCCGACCCGAACCTTCTCGGCGATGACGGGGTGCTGCAGAGGCCTCTGACCATCGAGGAGAGGTTTCTGCCTCAGTGCTCGTATTTTAAATGCGTACAGAAGGACATCCAGGCCTTCATGCGCAGGATGGTGGCCACCTGGATGCTGGGGGTTTGTGTGTCGTTTTGGTCTTAAATGTCTCAAAAATGATTTTTAATGTCTTAAAAATCGTGCGAATTAGGTCGTGAATCTTCTACAAATCTTTCCAACCTGCAGCTGCTCGGCGCAGAAACGCCTTGTGTCGGCACTGGAACTGAAACTGAAACTAAGGGCTGGAACGATTCCTCGAGTAACTCGATTACAAAAAAAAAAAAAAAAAAACCGATTCAGGCAAAATGTTCTGCCTCGAAGCTTCTTTTAATTCATTTTAAAAGCTTGCGTTATGTTTTGTTTATTTGTTTTTATTTGTTTGGCGTGACACGTGCACGGATGCAAGCCGCCATCGAAGTAGGAGCGCTGACGTCACCCAGGGCGCGGAAGGAGACGCACACAGTCAGTCTGTGTAGTGATGTGAGGAGCGCTGAGGCGGGCGGCGACACGGAAGCGAGCGATTAAAATATGTTTACATTCATTCTAAAGTGTGCCTTCGTTTCTGTTATGCTTTAAAGTCATTTGAAACATTTTTTATTTGTTTTTTAGGCTTTAAAATGAGAATGTATGGCTGTAATGGACTTAATTCATCTCAGTCAACTTTAAGCTCTTCCTTGTATTGTGAATAATGACGATGTTTATTTTTGATCAAATGCTGGATGCATTAAAAAAAAAAAAGTACATTTTTCCAAAAAGAAAACCAATTAATCTTTGTTTCTCTTATATATTTTACACTGCTGTTTAATTAAGCAAAAGTGCATTTTATCCGATTAATCGATTAAATTTTTGGTAGAATACTCGATTACTAAAATATTCGATAGCTACTGCACTAATCTACACCGATAACTCCATCCGACCACAAGAACTCCTGGTAAGCACAAGCACAAGCCTTAGTAGCTGATTAAAATGTATTATACCATAAAACATTTCAGTGTTTGTTTGTTTTTTCATAATATTGCATATACCCTTATTTTATCATATATAAAAAAAGTACTGCTTTATGTGCATCTTTTTCATTATTCAAAGCAAAATAATGAAATTTGTCTATATATATATATGGTATAATGACAAATTTCATTATTTTGCTTTGAATAATGAAAAAGTCTGATTTTGGTGATGGAAGGGCAGATGCAGTTGCACTACAGCCACCCACAGGTCTACATCCCCATCTAGTGCCAAATATGACTCCACACTATCACTATGTCAAGATGAGAAGTGGTGTGTGTGTGTGTGTGTGTGTGTGTGTCCGCGCACCTTTTTAATTTATTTATTATTTACACTCTCGGTTGAGACTAAGACTGAGGAAAAGAGAGATAAAGATTACCCATGACATTTGTCAAATCGGACAAGATGCATATGGATCGTGAACTTTTGCCTGATTGCCTTATGGATTTAACTCGTTGTGTAAATAGTTATCATTAGAATCACATCAAATCCAGTTTCTGCTGTATGTATATTCAAGAGCATCTATGGCAACTCGGGCAACATGAGCCTGCTAAATGTTGTGCCATTCCCCCACAGTGTGGTAAAAGGGCAAAATCCAAACAAGACGGCGTCTTTCTGTTTCTGCTGAAAGACTTTCAAGTGTATGTCGCTGTGTCATCAGAAGTCCAAGCCGGGATTGGGAACTCGAAATGTTGAAGATGCGTGTGTGCCTGCGTGGTTCTCATCACAGACTTACTAGTCAGGGTTCTGTTTTGCCTGAGTACAGTAGCATAAGAAGTTTCAGCTGCACGTATATTTATTCATTTTACTTTATATATATATATTATATACTTATATTTTCTTGATGTTGTATGTCGATTTTATCTTACAGGTTAGTAAGTGCATTTACGATGGATATTACATTGCAATGCCACATGAATAACGTTCTCAAATTTTTTTAGGACAAAATCATATTGTTCTCTAAACGACTAAACGGAAAGTTTTTGATTCTGATTTGGTCCAAGAAATTAAAGCCTTCTAAACAGCCGGAGGATTTTTTCTCTCTCTCTCTCCCCCCCCTTCCCATTCATGCAAAATTTCTCTTTTCTGACAGTTATCGCCCTGAAGTTATGACTTAATTTGTTCTTGTTTCCTGAAGGAAGTAATAAATAAAAGCCGTGAAAAAAAAGTAAAATTATGTATAGCAATAAATTTCAGTTTAGTAGTTGAACAATTTACTTTGGATAGTCATCATTCGTTCTATGAATCAGTAATTATAATTAGTTCTTTTAATTCATGTCTAATTGCTGTACGCAGAGTTCAGAATCTGGCCATCACTCTCCCCCCGGTATTAGACCAGATTTTCAGTCTGACGAGGTCTGTGAGGACACTTCCAGCATCACTGTCAATCAACAGCCCTTAATTGATGGAGTGGGGAATTTTCTCTCTGGTGTGAAAAACAGATACATGAGATCCTTTCAGGACGCATTCATCAAAATCCCTGAGCATGGTAAGAAGTGGAGGCTTTACTCGCTCAGAGACAGACTGATGTGGAGGTGTCGGTAGTCTCTCCTGAGCACCAAAGCACTGCAGAGTTTAGAGTTTTAACACTCGTCTGATTTGACTATTAGTGATGAACTGCTGGTGTGAGTGAGATTGTATTAAAGCTGAGACACTCCGCACTCTGGTGCTTCAGGATTGACTGAAGACTGACACCTGATACAGACACAAGTGATGATTTACACCAAATGTCTGATTTCATGGGTTTCACCATCTAATCCTTTTATTTCTGTCTCCGCAGTGGAAAATGTTCCGATTTTTCTCTCAGAGCCAAAAAGCGGAGTCGACTTTCTACAATGTATGTCTACAACACACACACACACACACACACACACACACACACACACACACACACAGTGTCTTACATTCTACATAAATATATGTCATTAATATCTAACATCTTCACACTTTATATGTGTTTAGATTTCTGTGATCTGACTCTGGATCCCAACACAGTAAATTATCACCTCATTCTGTCTGAGAAGAACAAAGCGGTGACGTGCAGTAAGAGAAAGCAGACATACTCTGATCATCCAGAGAGATTTGACTTCTACAGACAGGTGTTGAGTCAGGAGAGTGTGTGTGGACGCTGTTACTGGGAGGTGGAGTGGAGCAGTGAGAGATGTGTGTCCATATCAGTCTCATATAAAGACATCAGCAGGAAAGGACGGGGTGATGAGTGTGTGTTTGGAGGCAACAATCAGTCCTGGAGTCTGCGGTGTTCTTCTTCTTCTTCTCTCTCTTTTTATCACAACAACATTGAGACTGACCTCAGAGCTCCATCATCCTCCAGAATAGGAGTGTATGTGGATCACAGTGCAGGAACTCTGTCCTTCTACAGCGTCTCTGACACCATGAAGCTCCTCCACAGAGTCCACACCACATTCACTCAGCCTCTGTACGCCGGATTCTGGCTTGACTGAGAAGTTCTACAGTATATCTTGGCAACTTTGCATCCAATTTACTTTCTACACTTCCCAAGTGGTCCTGGGAGAGCCTGCTCACATTTAATCTACATAAGCAAAGCAGAACTGCTTGGGAAATGTCAAGGACAGATGTGACGTGTATCATTTCTCTCCCGGTCCCTTAAGTCACATGTTTTTTTTTTTTGTTTGTTTGTTTTTTTTGTGCGCAAACTTGTGGGTGTTCAGGACAGGTTTTTACAGTATCATGTTATATATAATGTAGAGATGCAGTCATGTCCATTAATTGCTGTATTTGGTACTATTTTACTGTTTTCTTGAGATTTGCACATCATTTTCCATGTCAACGTTCTATAAAGCCTGTGTTTATTGGGGTTTTAAATTCTATTTAATGTAATAATGCTGTGCTTGGGATGTTAAAGAGTCTTTAATAAAGCCTGGAAGTATTTGTGTACATTAATTTAAATTACTACTAACCTGTTTTAGTCCAAAGATAAACATTGGTTTGTTTTAATGTGGACTTTGTTTGTGGCATTTTCTTTGTGGTAAGGTGGTTGTACCAATTTTGAGAGCAAATGCCATAAGGTGTCACTATTGCAACCAACTTTACATTTTGCGTTACAATAGTGACACCTTATGGAATTTGCTCTGGAAATTGGTACACCTTCTTATGATTATGCCATGCAAATATAAAACCGGTTCTGCATTATCATTAAAAGATACTTGTTTTTAATTAGCTATTGTTGGCTATGTTTGTTGATTGGTCCAAATAACATTTTAGCCAAACTTCCTTGACCACACTGCATAGATCTACGAGCCTTCTCAGCTATAGAGACCGAATGAACTGGATGTTCGGCCGTATCCTCATCATGTTTACCAAATCTTCGGTCCATTGGCTAAATGTTTTTGACCTACACATTCTTGTTTTCTCGTTACCCGACGAGGGACTATTGAGGAGTACATGAGTCCCTAACTAAAAATTTGCTGCAATTAATAAACTTGAAGACTTAAAAGCCTTTCAGGGTATTCCTCATTGTGTAATAGGAATTTGGTTTTAACGTTTATTTTATAGCTTCAATTGATTGTTGTCTCTTCAGAAATTAATTACTACAACTACTCCAAATTAGAGCTGGGCGATATGCCCTATAAATTGAATCTCCGATTTTTTTTCGACAAAATTCGATTTTAAACGATTTTTTTTTTTTGTTGCTTAAAATAATAATAATTAAAAGAAAATCTTTGGCTTGGTCAATGTGTAAAGTTGCAAACTCGAACAATTTCCATACGAATGATGAAACCGCGCCTCTGTTGGACACGAGCGCTTTGGTTTCATCCGCACTGGAGTTTTACACCTATACAGTATATGGAGTTACATACCTTATTTGGTAATATATTACAGTACTGTGCAAAAGTCTTTGAGACCCAATTTGTGTAATAGAAATTTGGTTTTAACGTTTATTTTATAACTTCAAATTGTTGAGTCAATTAAAAAAGAATTTTTGTTTAACATAAAAAATAATGGCAGCAAGTAAGACAATATATTACATACTACATAATACACAACTTTTTAAACATAAATAATAAATCATAATAGAAGAAACCGGTTCAAAAAACAAACAAGGAAAAACAAAGTTCAAAGTTCTCATTTAACATTTCCTTGTAATTTGGCACAAACGGTACCTAAAACCACTGACACATTTTTAAACCGCAAAGGGTCACTACAGGAATAATATGATATGAGGCAAAACACTACAGATAAATAAGTTATTTAAAGGTCTTTCAGAAATTAACACTTGTTTATGCAAATAAATCTTTAAGTAACTTTATTTTTTTTATGCCTGTATTAAATATATAATACATTCAAGAATGGTCAATACTTTATTATATGCTTTTAATCGGCGTCTGGATGAAAAATGTAGAAATTTAGAAACTTGAGGTTTGAGATTCTACATGTAGAAAAGAAAGTATGCCATGTCTGAAACGGCGGCCTCCCAAGAACTCCTTTAATGGCCCAAACATGTGGAAATGGCTTGGAGCGGGTTCAGGACTGTATGGGGGATGTTGTAATGTGCAAGTGGTGTTGGAGAATGATAGGGTGTACAGTTCACACAGACGGATGCGTCTCTTCCGCAAGTTGGCGATGAGTTACCCTTCGAATTTCAAGGATCAGGCGTTCCACTTGCTGAATGTCCGCCATCAATAAAATAGGTATCATGATATCCATATTCAAATGTTTTACACATTTTTGTACAATTTTGGGTTTTCATTAGCTGTAAGCCATCAAAATAAGAATTAAACACCTGAATCAACTTTTTGATGATATTTAAATGTATTGAGATGCAGCTGTATCGTGATTGTGTACAGGATCTATGTTTTGCTGTTGTTTATTTGCAAAATAACGAAAAATATAATACACATTTTAAGCAACTTATCAATAATTTTTTTTAATAATAATCGATAACAAAGGTCAACAAAATGTATATAAATTATTACCTTTTATAATTTGCGTATTGCAGCAGCTCTAGAGCATGAGGTGGCGTGTTGTATTTTTGGGGACTTTGCGCTGTTACTGTGCTGGAATGAAATCAGGAAACACTGCTCTGCAATGCAAAGCCAGCGTGATGAAATTACAGGCTGTGACCGTCTCTCGAACAACAAGTTGGACACGGTGTCCCAGACAGCTGACGAGTTCCCGGCCCACACGCGGTGCCACTGAAATGACACCGATGGACTCATCCGAATCTGGCACTGGATTTTTCATTTTATCCAAAAATTCTCATTTGTATTCTTCATTATCAGAAAAAGTAAAATTGTGATATATATTGTTCATCACTAACAGTACTATAACACATGCAGTGTGTGTGTGTGTGGCTGTGTGCACTGTAAACTCGATTAAGTTGGCAAAACTCAAAATACTTGAGGTAATCAATTCCATCAAATTTTTTAAGTAATGATGTTTCCAATTTTAAGTAAACAGAACTATCCATTTTTGAGTTTGTTGAATTTGTGCAAATCAAAAAAGTTTTACTTAAGTTATTCTTACTTAAGTACTTACGATTACATAAAATATCAAATTTGTTCAGCTAACTTGAAAAGTGTCATTTCTACAAACTCATAAATGGCAAAAAGTTCTGAATACTCAAAAAGGTCTATTAATCTGACTTAATTGCAATTATTTAAGTTACCAGTACTCAATGTGTGTTAATTACTTTGAGCATTAGGCTTTACAGTGTGGAGCCCACGTCCACCTACACACTGCCCACAGTTTACACAATATGTTTCTAAGAAGAAGCACTACATAAGAACTAAATGATTAATTAACTGTTCTTGAAATGAAATGTCTAAAATACATTTCAGGTTGGTTGAAAGAATTCTTCACAACCTGCACGTAAAGTAACAATCACCATCAACTTCTTCTTCGTCTTCATCGGATGTTAGTGCTGATGTGCACTACACAAACTGTGCTACTCAACTTCAAAGACAAAGAGCCTACATTTGGGGAAAGTATGTTGAAAGTGCTGAAAGTGTCTTGTTTAAAGTGACTTATGTGCAACCAATAAAATAGAATATGTAAATGTGCATGGGTGTGCAGCTGTGCCTTGTCCATAAGTGTCCGTGAATGTCCAGAATGAGTGCAAAGAGACAAAGTGTGAATGTACAAAATGGTTTAGTCCTGGGTGCTGATGGTGCTGATTGAGAGGCCGTATCGGCTGCGTCCTTCACGATCTTTCTGGCCTTGGTCCAGTACCGCTTGCCTGATCGCGCCACTCACTGTAGAGCTCGTCTGTCCTGTATGGTGCTGTTTCCGAACCAGGTCGTGATGTTTCCCGTCAGGATGCTCTCTATGGTGCAGTCTAAAGTCCCTCAGGCATCTGAGGTGGTAGAGAGGCTGCCGGGCATTTTCACCTCGGTGTTGATGTGACGGGACCATGACCGGTTCTGCGTGATGTGAACACCAAGGTATCGGAAGCGGTCCACTTTCTCCACTGGGCTCCTGTTGATGACTAGGGTCTGGTAGTTCCTCTCCTGCTTTGTACTAAAGTCCACTATCAACTCCTTTGTCTTGCTGACATTTAGAAGGAAACTGTTCCTCTGGCACCAGTTCTCCAGATTTCCAATCTCCTCCAGGTAGGCTGTCTCATCGTTATCAGTGATCAGGCCCACCACAACGGGGTCACCAGCAAACTTGATGATGAGTTGGTAGTAGCTACACTGTTGTACAACAGGGGGCTCAGAACACAATCCTGTGGTCTGCCAGTTAGGAAATTGGAGATCCATTGACACAGAGATGAGCTGAGTCCTGGTGCTCCAGCTTGGTGGTGAGTGTGGAGGGAATTATGGTATTAAATGCTGAGCTGAGTCAACGAAAAGCATTTTAACATAATTCCTCACTTCAAATGATTTAAACCTTGGCCTTGTTTTCTGAGTAACACTGAATAAATTGTTGTAGATAGCTGCGACACAAAGCATGTGGGGATTACTGATTGAGATAAGGAGAGGTTGAATATCTCCGTGAACACAGGTGCCAGCAGATTCCGTCTGGTCCTGCTCCTTTCCTGATGTTCACTCTCCTGGAGGCTCGATGTCACATCTAGCATTAGCATCGATAGTGTCTATAGCTGCAGCCACGAAGCGAGCATAGAAGGTGTTCAGCTCGTCTGCCAGAGACACGTCCGCGTGTAATCCGTTATTGTTCTTTGTCCCTGCCACAGGCTCCTTGAGTCACTTTGTTGGAGCTGTGACTCTAGTTTTCTCCCATAGTGCTGCTTCGCCTCCGTCACAGCTTCCTGGATGTTGTATGACGCAGCCTTGTAACAGTCCATGTTACCCGAGGCAAGTCCCACGTTGTAGGCGTTGGTGTGAGATCTCAAAGCATCACAGATGGTTTTATCCACCAATGGCTTCTGGTTGGGAAACGTTCTGATGTTTGTTTTTTGTACAGTATCATTCGATACAGTGCGCAACCTCCCTCTGAACTTCCTGTTTGAGCTTTTTTTTGTGTTTTGGCATGAGGAAGATGGCAGCATGGTCAGATTTCCCAAAATGGAGGATGAGATTGTGCCTTGTAGCTGTCTTTTACTGTGATGTAACAGTGGTCCAGTGTCCTTTTCCCCCATGGAGTTGCAGATGATGTGCTGATAAAAGTTCGCGCCGCGGGTCTGAGGTCGATGCTGTTAAAGTCCCCCGCCACAATAAGCGCAGCGACCTGGTGCAGCTTGCATAAGGCAGTGACCGTGTCCGCTTGTGTTGGAATGTAAACAGCGCTGATTATGACAGATGTAAATGACATTTGATGGTCGATAGTTCCAGGTTGGGTGTGCAGGACTGTGTGAAAGGAACAACGCTCGAGCTGTTGCACCAGCTGTTGTTCACCATTAAACACACACATTGCCTCCCCTTGACTTTCCATGCGGTGAATCAGGAAAAACTCAGCCAGCTGGATGGCGTGGTCAGGCACCGCTGGGTTCAGCCATATCTCAGGGAAGCAGAGGAGGTTGCAGTCCCGAATGTCTCTCTGGAAATTTACCCTGTCCTGAGGTCATCGAGTTTGTTCTCCAGGGACTGGACGTTTGTGAGCAGGATCCTAGGCAGAGGTGTGTGGTGTGCATGGGCTCTTAGCCTGTTCCTGACTCCGGCTCGTTTTCCTCGGGGCCGCCGCTTCAGATCGCTTCCTTTGTTCTCCCTGAGGATCTCATTCGATCAGTTAAAATGTCTAATTGTGAGTACATTGTAAACCAGTATCTCTATCATACTTAATGCACGCAATGGTGATGAATTTGCCGGATTAAAGTTACTGAAAATTAACTTTAAAGACAAAAACAAAGTAAAAAAGGTCAGAGCAGTCATGACGGCAGCCGACCTCGCTGGCACCATTTTGGTATTATCCATATATATTATATATATATATATATATATATATTTGTATTTTGTATCATACTTGTACTATATTGTTTCACAGTTCTTCAGGTTATTTTTAAAATGTTTTATTAATTATAATCATGAGTTTGTGTTAACACTTTATTGAACATGTGTGTTCATAGGAACACAAAGCAGTGAAATTTACATGTGTGTGGCCACAAATGTGTGCGTTAGTTAATTAATTAATTAATTTATTTATTTATTTGTAATATGGACCCTTTAGAAGAACTGCAAACTGTTAATCAACACAGTTGCATTCAGTAACATTCCATTCCATATCTATTCACTTGTTAATATCATTAATAGGATTAACTTAGTATTTGAGCCCATGTTTAAATAAGTGCCACATCTAAATAATTGAGTGGTTCTTTAATATGGGGCATTGGGTAGGTGTCAAATCTAGACAACATTGACATTGACATATTGCACACAGAACTGGAATGACCCATCACATAGGACCACTGGGCTGTTCCAATTACTGTCAGACTCATCAGTTGCTCAAACACGGCCTTGAGTTTATCCCTAATCACATTTTTACTCAGGCACTATATATAGGCAGCTGTGTACAACCACATCTGGAGGAGCCTCAGTGTGGGGCTCTAGAAGTTTAGAATGACCATCAATGGCCAATGGTTGGACCAATACAATGACCAAAACCAAAAAATCCTTTTGCAATGCGCAGCCTGTCGTTTCTGTGACAACATTAGGTATTAGGGACCAAGTTAACTTAGCTATGCCGTTTAAACTTCATTTGGTCCCAACTGTCTTAAGAACTTCCATCACCAAAGATACAGAAACGGCATCTCTTCACAGTTTCTGGAGATTTAGTTGGGAAATTTGTAGTGATTTGTAGACACATCTGTCACATTTTCAATCAGGAAGGATTACAGCATGTTGAGAATCCAGATCAATGTTCATGCATCCCAATGGGAATACTAATTCTATGAATTCCTGGCTTTTCAACCATGCCTAGATAACCAAGATGATAATGATGAAGGAGCAGGGGAAAGGATGAGCAAAACATGGCTTTGGGAAGCTGGTTTTGGAAGGATGGAACTTGGGTCCAATGGGCAGGTCCAAAAGTACATATGCTGCCTGTCCCTGAATATTCCCTCAAATGGTCCTCAGCAAGCTGGATGACTTTCAATAGTGATGACAGACAGTGTCATTTAACCCACTCTGTCACAGCAGCAACCTGCTCTAGCACTATATCATTTCTTGTCCTGTTTAAACTGTTAACAATGTAACTTCACCCATCTATGTCTGTCTGCAGGGGATGTTCTTTGCCATGCCCCCGCTGCCACAAACACAACATCAACAAGATGGCATTTGGTCAGGGGCTTCTGTTCATGTTACTTAGCAAATTTAATGAAGATCTGTTTTATATTTACAGCATTTGGCAGACGTCCATATCCCAACTCACTCGCATTTTATCTCATTTTACATTCAAACAGAGGGTTGAGGGTTTAGGGCCTTGATCAAGGGCCCAAAGGTGGCAAATTGGTGCTGCTGGGGTCTGAACACGGGACCTTATGATCAGTAGTCCAACACCTTAACCACTCATCTCACCCTCCTCCATAGTTTGTGATCTAAGAGATCAAAGAAAGTCGTGTTTTTTTCCCCCAGAAATTTGCATATTATGCATATTTTTAATGTGTCAAAAACCTAATGATTTCACCAGATGCAGGAGCTCTTGACCATTTACAGGATAGTTAAATATTCACTTTCCTTATTGTGTTCATGAGCTGTAACACCAAATGTAAAGTTGGTTGCTATAGTGGCACCTTATGGCATTTGCTCTGAAAATTGATACACCTTCTTATGACTATGCCATGCAAATATACACCAACTTATATGATAATTGGTTGTTCTGTATTATAATTAAAAGATACGAAATGAAATATTAGCCAAATTTTCTGAGCCAAAGTGCATAGATCTACGAGCCTTTTCAGCTATAGAAACTCCGAAGGTTTATCAAACTTTGCTCAAATTAGACGATGAGTTGAGTAGATAGCTTGCTAAAAAGTACGTGATTACCTGCTGCGGTTAATAAACTTGTAGAAGCCTTTTAGTGTATTCCTCGTGTCTTTTTTTCCACTTGTACTGCCTTGAGATTACTGGATCTTCAGAATACAATCACTACATTTTATGACCCAGTCTGTTCTCCTTGAGATCAGGCTTTTCAAACCATACCTGCTGTGGCCACTAGGGGGCAGTAAATAGTATAATATTTTTACCTCATCAGTGCACCAAATATGGCTTTGTGTAGAGTGGGCGTCTGGTGTAATTTAGGAACACACACACACACACACACACACACACACACACACACACACACACAAATATAAACACACCACTATCTTTATATCTGTATACAGTATGTGTAACTATTTAAAATCTTCCACTGAGTTTTTTAGTTAATGATCTACTCTAAAATGTGTGTGGGGTGGGGCGTGGTCTTATGGGGTTATGGGATAATCAGAAACTAAGAAAATAGCTCACCGGGTAACTCAAATGCCACGACTGTGTGGAATGTTATGTATGAAGGAACACAGACACAAAGTAATAAACCTTAAACAGATACGTGATTCAGGGCAGAGTTGCTTATTTTGGGGTGGCAGCTGCCAACCTGTTTCACCCCTGAAAGTTAAGCTGTAAACTGAGTTATATTTTGTTTGTACATCATGTGAACACTTTTTATGTGGGAGGTTTTGTGTAATTCATATGAAACATGAGCACAAGATCTGCACTGGAGTTCTTTACCTTATAAAGGTACCTTATGAAGATTAATTTTAACTTTTATTTTAATCGAATTATTGAGTAAAATAAAAAAGGCAGTAATTAATGCTATATATTACGAACCCTTCAGAAGCTACAATGGGACCAAATTCCATTCCAAAACTCCAAAAACTCATAACCTCAATGCCCAGAAGTCTACACACTGTGTTGAAAAGAAGAGGAGATGCTACGCCAACATTTTTGAGACCTGTGGCAGGGAACAAATTTGAAATTAACTCATTTAGTGGATTAAAGTGTACAATTTCTCTGTTTAAACATTTGTTATGCTCTCAATGCTCTACTGTGAAAAAATATTGGCTCATGTGATTTGAAAGTCTTTTAGTTTTCATTTTATTCAAATAAAAAAATAACTTAATAATGTTTTTTTGTTGTTGTTGTTGTTCAATTTATAGTATAAGAAGTAACAAATCACCAAAATCTGTTAATCATCAATGGGTGCCTAAACCTTTGCATAAGAATGTGTATATGAGGTGGCGTGTTGTATTTTTGGGGACTTTGCGCTGTGTTACTGTGCTGGAATGAAATCAGGAAACACTGCTCTGCAATGCAAAGCCAGCGTGATGAAATTACAGGCTGTGACCGTCTCTCGAACAACAAGTTGGACACGGTGTCCCAGATACTGACGAGTTCCCGGCCCACACGCGGTGCCACTGAAATGACACAGATGGACTCATCCTAATCTGGCACTGGATTTTTCATTTTATCCAAAAATTCTCTTGCTGTTGCAAAATAAAGTGACACAGCTGCTTTGGCAGCTTCAGCCACTGTCCGTTTCTCGGGTTCGTATATCTGCCTCCTACTTGTAGTCACAAAAACCTCCACTAATTTCAGACATTTCCATAGCAACCATGACAAAATGCTGCAGGCTAAAAGGCATGTCACTTTTTTATTTGTATTCTTTATTATCATGGCGGTTAGAATATGGTGAGTCTGTGTGATATACGTATATTGTTCATCACCGTAACACATACTCACCGGCTGTGTGTGTGTGTGTGTGTGTGTGTGTGTCCCTGTGTGGAGCCCACGTCCACCTACACAACGCCCACAGTTTAAACAATATGTTTCTGAGAAGATGCAATACAGAAGAACTTAATTAGAATTATCTGTCCTTGAAATGTCTAAAATACATTGCAGGTTGGTTGATGGAATTCTGCACAACCTGGACTTGAAATAACAATCATCCTCATCCTCATCATCTTTGTCATCTTGGTCTGATGTTAGTGCTGATGTGCACTACACAAACATTGCTACTCAACTTCAAAGACAAAAAGCCTACATTTGGGGAAAGTATGTTGTGTGTGTTTCTGTTGGTGTGTCTTAGCATACACACACAGCCTCTGTTCTGATTTAGCCTCTCATTCACGTAAACAGTGAACTCCAAACATCCCAGTTTAGCCAAAATGAAAATGTACACAATGTACAAACGTTTTGAAATTACTCATATTTTAGCTCCTTCCCTTTTCTTCTGCTGTAGTTAGCCAGCTAGATATCCAGCATTAGCTTTGTGTCACAGGTTCTGTCTTGGTCAATGGACTCGTCACCAATCACCACTGGGTTTTCCCAAAGACTAATCATAAATTACAAGTTCTTTCCAATAAACAAACAACAGTCAGCTTTATTCCCAGTGACCAGTCATAGATCACCATTGACCGCCACACCCGATCACTGATCACCGTTGCCCTCAACATCCAATCATTGATCATCATTGCTTTCAACATCCAATCGCTGATCACCAATGCCTTCATCATCCACTCACTGATTACCATTGTCCTCAACATCCAATCATGAATCACCGTTGCCATCAACATCCAATCCCTGATCACCTTTGTATTCATCATAAAATCGCTGAAAACACTGCCCTCATCATGGACTCACTGATTAATGTTGCCCCCAATATCCAATCACTGATTACCATTATCCTCAAATGTCCTCTGACTACTAACAATTATTCCTAATAACACAAATCACTAATTTCACAAAACAAATAATTAATTAAAGACCACTTACTGATCACAGTCATTTCCTCACTTCCCTGTTTTTTTTGTTTGTTTGTTTTTAGCAATCACTGCTCACCATTGTTCCCAGTGGTTAAATCAGGAACCACCTGATTCCATGATGCATTCAAATGCTTTCGGCCAAAGCATGATATTGGTGCTAAAAAGTGTCTTCCCTCATGGGTGAACAAGTGAATTTTCAGATCTGATCATACAACACCATTTTCGTAATACTTAACGCTTCTTATCATCTTTGCCATTTGTTTTTTGTAATATTTATATTTTTATCAGATAATAAGAAACACATTTGCTATATACTGTTTCATGCACTTTTATATTCAGTGTCAGTCAAAATCAAGAAATTTACACCAATTTAGTATCAATACTCATAATGAAATATGAATAATTTTCATTTTAAATGATTATTGTTTAAAGTGAAACAGTATAACGTTGAAAATTTTCCATTTTGGGGGCTCAAATAAAATCATCTCTCCAAAACAGCTAACGTTAGCAACGTGAAATTTTTAAGTAAGCGAGATCGGTCACTTCCATGTTGAATTAACTTCGGAATGAGCTTCTTTGACCACACACATTTTCTGTATTATATGTATAACATAAAATAAATAAATAAAATCAGCACCAATACTGGGTTTTCGCCATATGTGAGGTTTAATGTTTACTTTGTATTTTACTTCATTTACATGCTTTTTTTTTCTAAATGTTATGATTGTTTCCATATGAATGGATGGCTGGAGCGGATTATCCGCATTTACATTATTTCCTATGGGAAAATGCGTTTCGCAATACGAAATTCTTCGCCTTCCTATGGAGAGCTTCCGCTGTGTCCAGTTTCCATGACTGTGTTTGTTGTGACATGACCAAAAAATTTTAAAACAACTCCTACTTAGAAGTCATTCTACTCCATCGCTCCAAACACATACCGCGCTATTTATTTATTTATTTATTTAATTAATTTTATTTTTGATAAGCGAATCGATTAACGTGAGAACGAGTCGACGGTAACGTAATCAGGCGACTTCTTGAAACGCGGTAACAACTTTCTCCTGAAGAAAAAAAAGAAGAAAAAAAATACATCAGGCACGCGCTTCGGGGACGAATTTAAACTTTAACGGTCGCGGAAGGCGGTTTAACGGTCACCTTTTCACGTAAAAAAAAATGAAAAAGAAAAAAAAGGCGTTATTAAAAATAGTTTTGAAACAGTTTGGTGTGATTTGTAAACCTGAATGAAGTGCGCGCGCGCGTGTGTGTGTGTGTGTGAGAGAGAGAGAGTGATTGCGCGCGCGCGCGTGCGTGTGTGTGTGTGTGTGTACTTCCCTCTGAGCGCAGTGTTACCCAGTGAGCATGGCGAGGCTCACGGACACTTGGCCGCGGCTACACTGGGAATAACCCCCGCGATGATTAGGACCAGGTCTAACGCGGACTGTGCGATGTGAACTCGGGTGTGTGTGAGATCCGGGACGCCGCCGCTTTTGTCGCACTCGGATGCTGTTGCTCGTGCTACCTGCGGAAACACTTGGCTGTAGTGAGTCTCCTTCCTTCATGATCACTGCGCTTCAGACCTTCTGCGCTCTGGGACTTTGTCTCTCTCACTCGCTCCTCTTTCGGCTCTGCGGTTCATCCGCTCGGTTTAATGTTTGTTTTGTTTGTTTGTTTGTGGAAATGAACACAAGTTTCGTGTTACTCCTGAGCCTCACGGGCAGGAGAGAGTTAACTTTTCTTCGCAACATGGCTGCTCGCTTTCGGCTCTGCTGTGTGTTTCCTCGTAACAAAGTCAAAGAAAAACTCTCGCTCTGTGCGCTCGCGCGCCGGAACAAAGGGGAACACCGTTACCATGGTGATTCGCGTGAGGTGACAAAGTAGAAAACCCGAGTAGTTTTGCGACTTTTTTTTTCTTCTTCTTCTTTTTCGGGATCAGAGCTTCGTGAAAAAGTATTCACAGCGCGAGCTCGGGTTCAGTGTCTGCGCATGCGCACTGGCGTCTCAATTTCAAGTCCAGTTTCCGATATAAACATTACTGTTATCTGTACACTACTCAGGAACATATTCAGGGACAGGTGTGTGTGTGGGGGGGGGGGTGACCCTAAAACATTGCGAGTAAAAAAAAAACAAATGGGCTTATTGATTTATGAGATCTCACTAACATTTCATGAGACATTTTGCGATATATATCGCGAACATTTCGCAAGAAATCGTGGACATTTCGAGAGTCAGCGCCGACGCTTAGAGAGAGAGACGTCGTGGACATTTCGCAGGAAAAGACGAACATTCCTATAGATTTGGCGGACATTTTATGAGATGTCGCAGATATTTCATGAGACATCTTGACCATTTCGAGAGACATCGCAGGTACTTTTTGCGAGACATTGCAAACATCCCGAGAGATATTGCAGACATTCCGCGAGACATTGCTGGTATTCCGCGTGATGCTGCCGGTATTCCGCGAGACAAAGAAGGACGTAAGCGAGGTTTAGCGTTAGGAACTCGGACCCGAATCCGGTTTGTTTGATTAGTGTGAACTAATGGTGGAATGGATTGAAATGTTCGTGGATGTGAAAGCTGAGACATGTAAAGTGGACCACTTCTTTTTGACGCCACATGTCTCCACCAAAGATCGGGTGTGTTGTACTCAACGTCTTGCGTCTTGTTATTTGAAGGAACACAAACTACCTAGGTGCATACTGCCACCTACTGTATCGGAGAGGATAGATGCACAAGTGTATTTCAGTACGAAGAGTTTTGAGGGGTGAGGAGGTGGCGCAGGTGTACTTGATATAATGCAATTCGTACTTTAGGCGACTGTCAGGATGGACATACGGCTTTTGAGTCAAACTGGATTGGAGGTTGTATGAATGAGGCCACAATTTCCAGCTGAGTTCCTGTAACGTGCAAGCGTCGCGTAATTGTCCTGCAAACCCAGAACCTGTTTGCTGTTCAAACCTGACATCACTTGTTGGCAAGTTTCGGAAACTGTACTGTACACACAGTCTTTCACCAGCGCCGCTTGCACGTCACAGGAACTCCGAGCCGAGTGATTGCCGCCTTGCCGGTCCTGACCTGGTTAAAGGAGTTCCCGGGAGGCCAGTGTTTCAGACGTGAATCAGGCAGGCGGTCCGATCATGGCTCCAGCGTTCTGAGACAACTTTCTACCTTGATATCTTGAGTGCTAATGAAACCCTGGGATAAGTGCAGAGTCAAAAGTCCCGGTTTGACTTGAACATCATTTGTTGCTCCTAAGTTGGACATTTATCCGGATTTTTTTCTTTTTTCTTCTCTTTTTGTTTTGGTCAAATGTGTGTATCTCTTATTTTCTTTTTTTATAATGTGCCTCACTGGACGGCTAAACCCGTTTGTTTGTGATCTGCTGGAGTAAAACATCATGGTTTGGTGAGACGTTCGCTAAATCTGCGTTGAAGCAGAAACGTGTCGTTTAACGCTGTGTCGGACCAGCTTTCAAGCGCTTAACCACTGTGTGTGTGTGTGTGTGTGTGTGTGTGTGTGTGTGTGTGTGTGACCACACCACCACGGGATATTTTTGGTCAGTCACCCCCGGCATCCGCGCCGATCTGAAAATAATCCACAACCGAAATAATACCTGATCTTATTAGCTATGGGTTTGCTTTTTTTTTTTTTTTTGCTTGTTGTTGGATTGCTGATGCAGTTACCTGTTGTAATTACACACACACACATTGGAGATGGATATGGATGTATGTCCTCTCAGATTGTTTTATGATCTTTTTTTGAGCAGTGCGTAACTTTGGAACTCATTTCATGTGTGTGTGTGTGTGTGTGTGTGTGTACGGCTTTTGGGGTTCACTGGTCTGTTAGAGTGAGTAATCCTGTTGGCTTCAGTTTTGATATCTGAGTAAAGCATCTGATCAGATGATGAACAGTTGAGGAATGGTGTGTGTGTGTGTGTGTGTGTGTGTGTGTCAGTCAGAAAGCAAGTTTATGAGCTCACTTTAATGTTAAGATGTGAGTCATTATCGTGTGACTAACCATGAGACGTGTGTGTGTGTGTGTGTGTGTGCATGTGCGCGCATGCGCTTGAAGTTCTGGAACTGTTTCTAAAAACACCAGTGAAATAGCAATAAAATTGACTCTCACACACACACAGACTTCTTGCTCAGCACATGAGTGTGGAGCGCCAATCTGTGTGTGTGTGTGTGTGAGTCAAGATTCATTCTCGATTGCTGAAGCATGTATTTTGGATGGAAGCATGAAACCCTGCAGTCATGCGATGCATAATTAGCTCTCAGACACTTACACACACACACACACACACACACACACACACACACACACACACACACACACACACACACCTCAGTCACCTCTGGTCCTTAATTTCAAATACAACGACCTGGAGCTTTAGTGGAAATGTTACTTACCTAAAACC
>JAAGKR010005874.1:30193-45788 GCA_011419295.1 Clarias macrocephalus
TCAGTCAGAAAGCAAGTTTATGAGCTCACTTTAATGTTAAGATGTGAGTCATTATCGTGTGACTAACCATGAGACGTGTGTGTGTGTGTGTGTGTGTGCATGTGCGCGCATGCGCTTGAAGTTCTGGAACTGTTTCTAAAAACACCAGTGAAATAGCAATAAAATTGACTCTCACACACACACAGACTTCTTGCTCAGGACATGAGTGTGGAGCGCCAATCTGTGTGTGTGTGTGTGTGTGTGTGAGTCAAGATTCATTCTCGATTGCTGAAGCATGTATTTTGGATGGAAGCATGAAATCCTGCAGTCATGCGATGCATAATTAGCTCTCAGACACTTACACACACACACACACACACACACACACACACACACACACACACACACACACACACGTAGTAAAGGTGGCACTCGAGCCCTCATTCTACTCGTCTCACTTTGACCTGGGGAATGTATGGAATGTTTGTTCCCTCTGTCTGACATTAACCCTACCTGCTGCACACACACACACACACACACACACACACACACACACACACACACACACACACACACACACACACACACACACACACAAAGTGTCATTAGAGACTCACACTGAAAGCCTCACCCCAAATTAGTGCCATAAATTGTTATTTGAACCCGACAGATCTCCGTGTGTGTGTGTGTGTGTGTGTGTGTGTGTGTGTGTGTGTGTGTGTGTGTGTGTGTGTGTGTGTGTGTGTGTGTTTGTTCTTCCTGGGCGTTGTACTGACTGTGGCTTACTCTCCTGTTTATTGAAACCCTGATGCTGTTTGTCCTTGTCTCATTAGGGTGTGTGTGTGTTGGCCTTTGCTGTGTTTATATGTCACTCTGTGCACTCGGTCTCTTCAGACCGACAGCTGTACATGGTACAGACGTCTCATGGGTCTGGACCAAACGCCCACCGTCTAATGCACGGTAACAGTGTGAGGTTCAATAATGTGGCTACACTGTGATACCAGTTAGTTTTTTGTGGTAGACTGGAGCTGCATGTGAGTTCAGTAGAAGTTGTTTTGTCGTATGCAGTGTGGAATTCCCCCGTCTAGACGTCCGTTTTGTGTTAGTTGGTTGTCCATGCTGGTCGTCTGTTTGTTTGTCATATGTTTACTGGTTGTCCATTGTGGTTGTCTGTCGGTCGGTCGCCCGTCTGTGTCGGTCGTCTCTTTTGGTTGTCTGTGTGCTGGTTGCCGGTGTTTTGCTCAGTCGTCTGTGCTGGTTTTCTGTATGTGGGTGTCCCGTGTTGGTCGTCTGTGTGCTGGTCCCCATGTGCTTGTCGCCCATGTCGGTCATCTGTGTTTGGGTTGCCAGTGTTGTTCCTGTGTGTTCCTCGGCTGCGTGCTGGTCGTCTGTGTGTTGGTTATCTGCGCTAGTTGTCATTAGTTGGCCCAGTGTTAGTCGTTAGCTGTAGTGGTGTGTGTGAGCTGTGTCCCTTTTAAAGCTGTGAAGGTTTTGGTGTTTATCTGCCTCTCAGTCTTCACCTTAAGAGAATGATGAAAGAACACTTTCCTCCACACGACGTCTTTAATCTTGATTAGTGTGTGAAGTACAGACGATGTGTCCCTGCCGGGTTTATTCTGATGTTCGGCCTCGAGCAAAACGCCGCTCTCAGCTCAGCGTCCGCCCGTCTCACCGTACGGCACGAGAGGAGCGGAGCCGATCCCGGGTCTGACGAATACGAGCGTTTTAGATGAGATCAGAGTCGGAGGATTAAAGAAGGACGCTGTGGAGGAGGAATGCAGGAGGAAGTAGAACGAGCTGAATGGATGGAGTGGAAAGGTGCAGAGAAAGAGGAGGGAGAGATGAAAAGGGAGCCAACGGGTCGGGTTTTCCCAGCCTCAGAGCTTTTATCATGTTCCTCCAGGGAGTGATCGGGTTTACTGCACTACATTTACTCTCAGAGCGACAGAGGGGGAGAGAGAGAGGAAGAGCTGGCGGAAAACACACCTTTGTTACACACACACACACACACACACACACACACACACACACACACACACACACACACACACGGTCTAGATCCTGGGATACTAGTCTCGATGCGGTTCCTCACATGGGTGACAACACAACTCACAGCACACACACACACACACACACACACACAGAGCGACACTGAGCTCTGGTCAGGAACTGAATCGACTCCGAATCGACTCTGTTGCAGGAAGTGAATCACACGTGAGCTTTGGGTTACAGAGCTTCTTCCTCTTGTCTTTCATTTTTTTCAGTCCATCCAGAAGTCCATCCTTTCTTCCTCTCACTCTTAATGGAACTGGATCAGACACCTCGTGTGTTTGGGGTTGTGTAGAATTTTTTCCTTTAATTCTTTAATTTTCCTTATTTTCAAGGAAAAATCAAGAAAGGGAAAAAAAATTAAGATATAAAGGAATAAACTTTATATCTTATTTTTTTTTCCCTTTCTTGATTTTTGTTCTGGCGTTTCTTACCATCCCTTCTTTATTTTGTATAATCCCTAATCTTTCTTTCTATCTGTCTCTCTTTTCTTTCTTTCCTTTTTATTTTCTTTCTTTTTCTTCCATTTTCTTACTTTTATTTCCTTTTTTCTTTTCATTTTCCATTCTTACCTTCTTTCCTCTTATTCCATCCTTTATTTCCGTATCTTCATTATTCCCTTCCTTCAACCTCATTCCCTTTCTTCATGTTCTTTTTTCTTTTTGGTTCTGTCTTTTCTTTTTTTTCTGTCTTTTGCTTTTTCCCTTCTTTAAGTCCTAATGTGTTCTTTGTTTCTTTTTATTTCTTTATTTTCTCCCTTATTCTTTCTTTCTTTCTTTCTTTTTTTATTTCTTTTCTTAATTTTTTCCTTCTTTCTCCTTTCATTCCTTACTTATTTTTTTTCCTTCCCTTCTTCCTTTCTCTCTCTCTCTCTCTCTCTCTCTGTTGACTGACCCACACGTCTGATCTCTACACATTTACATTCACAGTTTATTCTCTCAGGTGGAGCGAGTGAGCGGTTTAACCCGGTAGATGAGCTGATGTGATGTGATGTGATGTGATGTGACATGATGTGTGGGAGTTTTGTAGCTGGAAGTGTCGATGTGGAATAAAGCGCGCGGCTGGAGTGCTGTAGGGTAATTCATTAGAGGCGCACAAGCTGAGGAATGTGTGTGTGTGTGTGTGCGTGTGTGCGGTTGCTATGTGCTGATGTACAAGCGCTCGCAGGTGTCGCTGTCAGTCGTCACAACAGGTTTGTATAAACGCCTGAACATTAATATCAGAGAGGGAGCAAAGGGAAAGAAACGACCTTAAAGGTCAGAGGTGTATCTGGGGCACTGAACATGTACAAATGACTCGTTGCTATGGAAACGATACCGCAGCCCATTAACAAGTACATTAATGTAACCCTGCGCTGATGTCGGAGAGAATTAATCAACAGCTTCCGACCAATCGGAACGCAGCGGCGCTGCGGGGTGTAGATGACGAGCACGTAGAGACGCTGTGTGTGTGTGTGTGTGTGTGTGTGTGTGTGTGTGAGAGAGACAGCAGCATGTCATCAACCAACACTGACAACCATCTGCTGTACTGCTAAAACTGGCAACGCACACACACACACACACACACACACACAGATATACAGACGGAATAAATATGTCACGGTGTTAAAATACACATGGACACTCGGGACGTGATACACACCCGTGTGTGTGTGTGGACACTCCTGTGTGTGTGTGTGTGTGTGTGTGTGTGTGTGTGTGTGTGTGTGTGGACACTCCTGTGGACACTCCTTCTATGGTGGACTTATATAACTATTCTGTGTTTAAGACCGAGATGTAGAGAGAGAGTGAAGAATGAAAGTAGGTTCAGCTGTTACTCAGGTCATGTGGTGCAGGTGGGCGTGGACAGAAATAGCAGCTCGGGGTTAACGCAAATTTCCATCGCCCACCCTGCTGTCACTCCCTCCTGTCTTCCAGTCTCTCTCTCTCTCTTGTTTATCTGCTGTGTCTGTTTATCTCGTGCCCTCACACATCAGTCTCTCTCTCTCTCTCTCTCTCGGGTCCACCAAAGCAACAAGCCCAAAAAAGTTCTCTCTCTCTTCTTTTCATTTTTTCCCCCTCTCTGACCGTGTTTCATACTTTTCACAGATCCTGTGACACATAAACAAGGGTTGTTGTTTGCTGTGTGTCTCTTTTTCTGTTTTCTATGAATATATTAAGATTTAGTTATTTATGTTTGTATGTGTGTGTGCGCGAGTGCAAGACAGTGTCAGGTGGTTTTGCAGTGACATAGTTTCCACTTTCAGTCTGACTCGACATTGCTTTATGTGCGTGTGTGTGTGTGTGTGTGTGTGTGTGTGTGTTCCGGTATTTTAGACATTGTGGGGACCTGAACTCATCAAAAGTCCTTTTTCTTCATACCCGTGCACATGTCGATAAGCAAAATTTACATTTAGCCACGCCCACACTGTGTAAGAGCTCCTCCCAGGTGTGATGTCTGTGAATGTTCCGGGTACGCAGCCCAGCTACCGCAGACATGCAGCTTTTTATAGGGCGCCATTACTTTTGCACTAACCACGAAGCGACAGGTTTTCATTCAAGAAGTTGCTCTGTTGAACGTTAAAACGTTCCACATAACAGCATTGAATGGATGAGTGAATGAAACCTGACAGCGTAATCCAGAGATGAAGTCGTGCGACGGTCGTACTTTCCTGTCAGCCGTGTGCTGAATTTACAGATTTCCACTGTGGAAAGTTGTGGTTTCAGACGATCAAGAATGTTCACCATGACCTCATTTCTCGTGTAAACGCTTCTCTAAATGACTTGGAAGTAAATTTGTTTGCTAAATGAGAGAAAAATGACAGATGTCCTCATAATCACCGTCTGTGTGTATATATACTGTACGTGTGTGTGTGAAAGATTGATGTATCGACTTGACAGGAAGTCTGCGTGGGCGGTCTGCTTGTCAGTGAGATTAAATCCCTCCGTGTCCCTCAGCAGACTTTGCCATGTGGGTGAAAAGATGACAGAAAAAAGACGTCTCGGCCACGTCTCCGTCCTCGCTAGGTTCTGTTTTCTGTGTTTCGTTTTGCGTCGCTCATCCACCTCGCTTATTTTAATCTACAGAACAGATGAGTCAAATTTACTGTCAAAAAAGTTTGACAGTGTTTTACCAAGCGGCGACCAGCTAATATGTGTAGTTCCTTGAATGACCACTAGGAAGTCAGTCCTCATAGAGCTCCATACGTCCAAATGTACAACAGAAATAAACGTTTGCACCCTGGAACGAAAAAGGTTTTAAACTCGCTAGCTAGATTTCCCGTTCATGACGTTGGCCACCTTACCACTTTAGCTAAGCTAAAGCGAAGCTAGGTATATTGTGGTGCGTGTTCCAGCTTACAGGAAGGCTCCATATGTTTCACCTGTTCACCATTTCTGGATTAACTGGGGCCTAGGGCGGAGTCAGCTCCTGCAAGGATGGCGACAATCAGAGCTCCCAGAGTCGAGCTTTGAAAACGCTCTTCAGAAAACCTATTATTTTAATACAGTCTATGGCATTAACTAATGTTTCCTGAAGCCCCGCCCCTTTTTACTCATCTCATATGAGTATCATTTCAGCTGGTGCTTTTTTATCGACTTGATTTTGCTACTTTAAAAGGTGCCTTCGAAACAGACTTCGCTAACAACTAACATGGGTTACTATAGTTCAAGATAGTCATGGACTTAAAAAATTTTCTTCACCTTTTTATCCCGATTGTGTGAAAGCATTACGTATTACGGAGAAACTGGACTTCGAATTTACAATTTATATTTTTATATAAAAGTGGCAAGAAAAAGTATGTGCGCCTTTTGGAATTTCATGGTTTTCTGCATTCATTTGTCATAAAATGTGATCTGATCATCCTCAAGTCAAGAGTATCGATAAATATAAATGTGCCCAACTGTGAGACCTCCCCCCTTCCCCCCCCAACCCCCCCAACCTTCAAGGCAGCGACACTAACAACTGGGAAACCTGACCAATATTAATAATAAATTTGATCGAGCATGAAGGCAGCGCCTGCTGCTGATTGGCTGGAGCGGTGTGGTGGGGTGTGTTGTGGTTCGGTCCGCACCACTTGATGTTTGTCACGTTTACAGAGTCAGAGCTGCGTTTGTGTTTAATTATCGTCACAACACGTACGAGCGGGTCCACGTTATCACTTGGACTGGGAACTGCAGCTGACTGTGTTTCATTCTGTGTGTGATAGTTTCGCATCAGCTTGTGATAACATTCCTTCTGTGTGTGTGTGTGTGTGTGTGTGTGTGTGTGTGTGTGTGTGTGTGTGTGTGTCTTTTCAGAGCTCACACTGGCCCCTTTGCACTAGTTAGAACGCCAGTCACTGAAGAGGTAAGAAATGTACATGCATACTTTGTATCTGCCTAGGCTACCAAGGTGTGTGTGTGTGTGTGTGTGTGTGTGAGAGTATTTAGTTTGCTTTTTGGCATGTTTACTTAATGTCAGCTGTGCTTGTTCAAGAATTATGAGCAGCTGGGATGGGATTTTGTGTGTGTGTGTGTGTGTGTGTGTGTTGAGTTCTAATTTGCAGTTTGTGTGTCGGTGTGTTTGTTTTGTACATATTGTTCCCAGACTGTTTCATTTACACTTCAGTGAACCGCACACCTGTAAAACTTTAGCAGAGCTCCTGACTCTTAAAGTGACCGTGAAATATGGACTGGTGATCTGAACAGCTACACAGGCCACGCCTCCTTCTTTACTCACTGTGACTGACAGATACACAGGCCACGCCTCCTTCCTCACTTACTGTGACGGACATCGATATAAGCCACGCCTCTTTCCTCACCCACTGTGACTGACAGATACCCAGGACACGCCTCCTTCCTTCCTTACTGTGACTGACAGCTACACAAGCCAACGCCTCCTTCCTAATTTACTGACAGCTGCACAGGCCACGCCTCCTTCCTGCTCCACAGCAACTGCTGCACATAGGCCACACCCACTTCAGAAAAGTCTGAGCTGCTCTATGAGAACTGTCGCGTCAAGGCTGTTAGCATCCGGTGGCTAATGAGCGCTAATTATGAGGGGATGGAAATCTTAGTTTGTTTGCTGTAGGTTACAGAGCACTGGAATGAGAGAGAGAGAGAGACCAGACGTGTGTGTGTGTGTGTGTGTGTGTGTGTGTGTGTGTGTGTGTGTGTGTTTTCATGCTGAAATTTAGGCTTTTACATAAAATCAGATGAAAGGAGATTCCGTTCTGAATAAATGATAAGCGAAGGTCAGTGATTGAAGTGTGTGTGTGTGTGTGTGTGTGTGTGTGTGTGTGTGTGTGTGTGTGTGTTTTCACAATGCAGTTGTGTGCTTCTTTGTCTCTAGTGATTATAAGTAAAGTTCTTGGGAAACTCTTAAATCCCCTCAGGAATGTGTGTGTGTGTGTGTGTGTGGAGTAAAGATTTATCACCGAGCGGTTTTTGAAGGTGCACAGAGGAGCCGTGTGCTGGTGTGAGCGTGAGATAAAAGCCCTCAGTGTGTCGTGCTCCAACACGAAACCGGTTCCTTTACACCGCTGTTAATGATTAATGCCAGGAATTACTAAACCCTCAGTAAGGGATACAGATCCACACACACACACACACACAGAGTCACATATTTTTCCGTGTGTTTGCGCTCAGGTTATCTAAAGTATAATCAGTTCTGTCAATCACACCTGTTTACATCAGTAATAAAACACTCCGCGTTGTGGCGTTTTAGAGAAACGATCGATGACAGTCCGGTGCGATGAAGCGACGTTAATTCTATCGTTCTCGCACCACAAAATGTTTTCTCCCTCTTGAGCCACGGGAAGGTTTCATTACATTGTTTCACAAAGACACCCGTTTTGCTCCGTGTACAGTTGCACCGTAGTGTCGGAGGTCACTAAAGGCGTTGACCCCAAAATGACCCCTGATTCACTTTGTTCTGTGAGAACACAGTCGTTCCGTACCTGGGGAAACGGCGTAGCCGGCGCCATTCACATCAGATATGGAAACCTGAGAACGGAAGTCGATCGACATCATCAGTGCCGTCGGCCTCCTCTGAAATCTCCGTGTTTCAGTTTTACTTTTACTCCACTACGTCCACCTGCACGGACCTGCGTTGTGTACATTTATTATTTATGTTTAGGAAATTATTATGCATAACTGCATGCTTTTACTTTGCAAAAATCTTTTGATACAAAAGGCAAGAACTTTTGTACTTCTACTTAAGTACACATGTAAATGAAGAACTTGTACTTGAGTAATATTCGCCTTGGGGAATATCTGCTTTTACCGAGGTAGAGGAATTCTGTACCTTCCCTACACCGGAGCTGTAGAATAATACTGGCATAATCAATATTCCTTTGATCTCATTTGACCTGGTTACTACCTGTATGTTCTCAGGATGATTGAAGACGGAGGGAGGAGAGGAAGGATGATGGCCGACAGGAGGCAGATCTTCACCGAGATGAGTGAGTGTTTCTCTCTCATCTGCCTTTTCACATATTCTCTAACAGAAATGATGTTCATTAGTGTAGCAGGTGATTATATAGAGAAATCAAGGAGCTTCTACTCTCATAACTGTTTTCTGTCATTCTGGACCATCAAAAGTCCCGCTTTGACTCGAACGACCCTGATGTTATGAAACTGAAGAACTAATGCGCTGACTTTTATTTAAATTTCTTTCCGTCATTGAAAAGGAGTGAAAAATAAAATTCCAAAGTCATCAAAATTATTTATTTTACAGCATTAATTTGATTTGTTTATTGTTCAATTTGAAACTTAACTGAAAAAGCATCAATGAGAAACCGTCTGCTTGTTGAGGAGAAGTTTGCACGACCTCGATACACCTGTTGATGGAGTACACTGATTGGCTCAGGCCCGCCCTCTAGTGGACATTTCTATATATTTTATGTGTTATACCACTCGTGTCTGAACAAGCACCTCTAAGCTCTGGCCAGCCTGTTACATTATCTTTTTCATTGTACAGTGATTTTTATTTTATTTTACATTGGTCGTTTCAGAAGCTCAGAATTTTGACTTGATCCGTCTCTCTACGTATCGCACGGCCTGCAAACTCCGCTTCGTCCAGAAGAAATGCAACCGTGAGTACGAGCACGAACCAGCACGACACTGATGTTTCCGAAGATTTGGAGAAATTCTTATGTGACTTTATGACACTTAAATTGTGGTCATAAAAATTACCACGGATTTTTTTTATTTTTTATTTCACAATGAACGCTTTAAGCTCCGCCCACCTGAAGTAATCCGTCATACTGTACATTAAACATTATAATTCAAAACTTGGTCTTAATGAAAAGAGTATTTGGATGAAAGGACGAGTTTGGAAACTCAATTTCCAGACTGGAAGCCTTGTTTGTGCTTGTTTTACGTCTTTATATAGACTTCTTTCGGATTCCTGTATGTCGTATGTTAGGACAGAGCAGTAATTGGATGAATGCATTTCTGAGGGATGTTGACCGTTTCAGTGCACCTGGTGGACGTGTGGAACATGATCGAGGCGTTTCGGGACAACGGCCTGAACACGTTGGAGCACAACACCGAGCTGAGCGTGTCCCGGCTGGAGACCATCGTCTCGTCCATCTTCTACCAGCTCAACAAGCGTCTGCCCACCACCTACCAGATCAACGTCCAGCAGAGCATCAGCCTGCTGCTCAACTTCCTCCTCGCCGCCCACGACAGGTCGGCTTATAGAAAAAATCAATTCAGTGACATCATGCTTCTTTTTGTCTGCCAGTTGATGTACCGTCACACTGCTGGGTCCTTTCGCAAATTAATTTTTTATTTATATACACAAGTTTGTATGTGGTAGAATGTTGCAGTTCCTCTGTAATCCTACAGGTGGTGCTCTAAACTATTCACACATTGTTTATAATTTGAACAAAAACATTTTTTGTTTTTGAGAGCTGTCAATATCTATACGTTACTTTTTTTTTTTTTAACACAAATTAATCACATGACCAAGTTTGACCCTATTGGCTTCCCGTAATCGCAATACATATTAAATCGACTCCTAGTTATTGTGATAATATCGTACCGGATGTATCGATATGTATAACAGTGTCTGAAAACGTCTATACTAAATTACACACACACATAAAGTCTAACAGATCATTAGTTATAATTTGAGATATAAATTTGGAAGTAATAAATTGAGAAGCAGCTGATACGATATTATCACGATACATCGGCGTTGATTCCATTTGTATTGCGATCCTATAAATATCAGGATTTTATTAATATACAGATTCAATATATGTTTAACAAACTTGGTAAAAAATTTATCCCGTCATATTGGACACTATCCTGCCTGCCAGTGTGTGAATAGTTTACAGAGCACCACCTGTAGGATCATAGAGGAACTGCAACAATCCTCAACCTTAAATGCAAAAATAAATGAGTTCAAATCTAAAAAATTTTTAGATTTAAAGTTTTTTTTTTTTTTTTTGTCGAATAATTGTGAAAAGTAACTGTATCAATATTTTCCCCATCTTTAGTTATAATACAGATAGTCTTGCAGTCCACACTTTCGCTTTTTATAGACATTTTATATCAGGTCTTGGAAGTTTGAAGTTACAATTAGATAAAAAGCATGTTCGGTAAAATGTAACGTGTTCCTCTGTGAACTGCTCCACCTTAATAGTGTGTGTGTGTGTGTGTGTGTGTGTGTGTGTGTGTGTGTGTGTGTGTGTGTGTGTGTGCGCTGTGCAGTGAGGGCCAGGGCAGTGTGACGGTGTTCTCTGTGAAGGTCATGCTGGCTATCCTGTGCGGAGGGAAGATCGTGGATAAACTGCGCTGTGAGTGTTTCCTTCATGACGTCTGTGATACAACATCGCCCCCTAGTGCACACCATCAACAAGCACTTACTATATATATGTATTTATTTGGAAGGTACCGTGGTTGTATAAGAAGTGTGTGTGTGTGTGTGTGTGTGTGTTTGTTAGATATTTTCTCTCAGATCTCGGACGCTCACGGAGGGATGACTCTGTCCAAGTTCGACCTCTTCCTGATGGAGGCGCTGAAACTGCCGTCCGCCGTGTTCGAGGGTCCGTCCTTTGGCTACACGCAGCACTTCGCACGCTCCTGCTTCCCACAGCAGGTACACACACACATATGGGAGGATATGATGATGTAAACATTTCCAGGTACATAAAAGCTAAAATATTGTTCTGTGTGTGTTGAACAGAAAAAGGTGATGTTGAACATGTTTCTAGACACGATGATGGCTGATTCTCCTCCTCAGTGTCTCGTCTGGTTACCCCTCATGCATCGCATCGCTAATGTGGAGAACGGTAGCTCTCTCTCTCTCTCTCTCTCTCTCTCTCTCTCTCTCTCTCTCTTTCAGTTTGTCTCTTTTTTTTTCGCTCTTACAGACAGACACACACACACACACACACACACACACACACACACACACACACACATGATCTGATCCCATAACACCGTTTCACATTTTACATGGTGATTTATTACTTTTATCTTTTTTTTTTTTAGGAACTCCTGCTCTCTTTCACTTTGTCCTTTGCTTTTCTCTCTCTCTAATTCTCTCTCCAGTCTTACACCCGGTCAGCTGTTCGTACTGCCGCGGTGAGAACATGCTCGGTTTTCGGTACCGCTGCCAGCAGTGCTTTAACTACCAGCTGTGTCAGACCTGCTTCTGGCGTGGCCATGCCAGCGGTAACCATAGCAACCAGCACCAAATGAAGGAGCACTCGTCCTGGGTGAGGCTCCGCTTCTCCTTACAGTCCACACAATCCAGTACAACCTCTTAAAATACATTAAACCCAGTATGATTTATTTTAAATAATTGTAATCTGTTTTAATTTGTTGTAATCCACTGCAGTCCGATTATCCTTTAACCCAATACAGTGTATTATTATTATTGTACAGTGTACAGTATTATCATTATTATAACCCATTTAATTGTAATCTTGTGTAATCAATTGCAATCCATTTTTGTCCATTATAATCTATTGCAATCCATTACTACTTATTGTAATTTATTAGAATTCTTGGTAATCCATTACATTGTGTTATAATCCACTGCAATTCAGTAGGATTTATTACTGTCTATTGTAGTCCATCACAATATTTTAAGCCATTATAAGTCCATAGTGATCTGTCACGGTCCGTTATAGTCCATAGTGATCCGTTACGGTCCGTTACAGTCCATAGTGATCCGTTACCGTCCGTTACAGTCCGGAGTGATCCGTTACCGTCCGTTACAGTCCGGAGTGATCCGTTACCGTCCGTTACAGTCCGGAGTGATCCGTTACCGTCCGTTACAGTCCGGAGTGATCCGTTACCGTCCGTTACAGTCCGGAGTGATCCGTTACCGTCCGTTACAGTCCGGAGTGATCCGTTACGGTCCGTTATAATGCATAATTTGGTCCAGTTTGTTATACTCCTTATAATTCATTAGTCTCATTATCCACAGTAATTCATTATAGTCTATTATAATTCACTTTAATCTGTTACAGTCTGTTATAATCTATAGTAATCATCACCTGACGAAGCTCCTTTAGATCACCTGTACAGTGTGTGGAGGTGTTATTACACTGTTATGATTACGCAGTTAGCCTTATCACAATGTAATTGATTTATTGTCAGGATGCAATAAATCTGGAGTCTCCAATATGTAGTAGTAGCCTGTTTCAATATGAATCTGAATAGTTTGTTTCTCTCTTCTACGATTTTTATTTATTTCATTTTTGTGTGTGTGTCTGTGTGTGTCTGTGTGTGTGTGTGTGTGTCTGTGTGTGTGTGCGTGTGTGTAGAAATCTCCTGCTAAGAAATTGGGCCGCGCCATTAGTAAATCATTTGGTTGTGTACCGAGCCGAGAGCCCTCTCACCCCATCTACCCCGAGGACCCGGAGAGACCACTCGACCTATCCAACATTGTGTAAGTGTGTGTGTGTGTTTAATTACGTGTCTCTATCTCTCTCTCTCTTTCTCCTTTTTACATAAAAGTTAATGAGTACCTCTATTTTGTGTATATTTTAACACTGTGTGTGTGTGTGTGTGTGTCTCTCCAGACCACCCCGCCCTGTTCCAAACAACCTGACTGTCTCAGCGGCGCCCCCGTGTGTAAGCTCCACCCCCAACCAAAGGTAAGATAACCTGTCCTTGACCCCTCATTGTGTGTGTGTGTGTGTGTGTGTGTGTGTTTCCGTTTAAATGTGTTCTTACAGCATATAACACAGAAGTACCTGACCGAGGTGACAATGGAATGAACACACACACACACACACACACACACTAGTTAAAAATTTCTACAGGGGTAGTGAGAATGCAAGTGTATTTTGTTAGTGTTTGGGGTTTGTGTTCTCATCCTGTTCATCCTTTTTGTGTGTGTCTGTTGTTTTTCACTTCATATTGTGTTTGTCTGGTGTGTGTGTGCGTGTGTGTGTAGGGTGCAGGGTATAGCTGCTGCTCAGCGTCTAAACGAGGAACACGCACTGATTGCAGCTTATGTGAACAAACTGCAGTCGAGTCCACGGTGAGATAGTGTGTGCGTGCGCGCGTGTGTGTGTGTGTGTGTACGTACACTGACAGTTAATGAACATAGGAGGTACACACGATGGATTTTTGAACCCAGATCATACAAAGTGTGTGTGTGTGTGTGTGTGTGTGTGTGTGTGTGTGTGTGTGTGTGTGTGTGTGTGTATGTGTGTGTGTATGTGTGTGTGTGTGTATGTGTGTGTGTGTGTATGTGTGTGTGTGTATGTGTGTGTGTGTGTGTGTGTGTGTGTGTGTGTGTGTGTGTATGTGTGTGTGTGTATGTGTGTGTGTGTGTGTATGTGTGTGTGTATGTGTGTGTGTATGTGTGTGTGTGTGTAGTGCTCTGGACAGTCCCAGCCGAATGGACGAGGAACACAAGCTAATCGCTCGATACACAGCTCGGCTAGCGTCGGAGCCGGGCAACAATGCTGTAAGACATGCACACTTTTTTTTTTTTTTTTTACACACACACACTTTGAACCTTGTTACCATGGAAACGATTGTGCATGTCTCCTGTCTCTGGAACACTGACCTCTCACCCGCGGTGTTTCCTCAGAGAGCTGATCAACTCGGCTTCGACACCAACAAGAACCAGCGGCAGCTCATAGCACAGCTGGAGCAGAAGAACAGGTACACACACGTACACATACGTACACATACACACACACACACACACGTACACATACGTACACACACACACACACACACACACACACACACGTACACATACGTACACGTACACACACGTACACATACACACACGTACACATACGTACACATACATACACGTACACACACGTACACGTACGTACACATACACACACGTACACATACATACACACACGTACACATACATACACACACGTACACACACGTACACACACGTACACATACACACACGTACACATACGTACACGTACACACACGTACACACACATACACACACGTACACACACGTACACACACGTACACGTACACACACGTACACGTACACACACGTACACATACACACACGTACACACACGTACACACACGTACACATACGTACACACACGTACACATACACACACGTACACACACGTACACATACATACACGTACACACACGTACACATACACACACGTACACACACGTACACATACGTACACACACGTACACGTACATACACGTACACACACGTACACATACGTACACATACACACACGTACACATACACACACGTACACATACATACACGTACACACACGTACACATACGTACACATACACACACGTACACATACACACACGTACACATACGTACACATACACACACGTACACACACATACTGAACACACACACGCACATATACTGAACACACACGTACACACACATATACTGAACACACACGTACACACACATATACTGAACACACACGTACACACACACTGCTCAGACTTTCTGAATATTCAAAGGTGTTTTATTGGCATGACAAATATTTACATTGGTATTACCAGAACACTCTCTTTAACTGCAGCAGTGACGCGCACGGTTTCATTCCTTACTCTTCTTTGTGTGTGTGTGTGTGTGTGTGTGTGTGTGTGTGTGTGTGTGTGTGCAGGGAGATCCTGCAGGAGATCCAGCGTCTGCGCGTGGAGCACGAGCAGGTGTCTCAGCCCACTCCGGAGAAAGCGCAGCAGAACCCCACACTGCTGGCAGAACTGCGGCTGCTCAGGTCTTACACACACACACACACACACACACTTACGCACACTTACGCACACATGCGTATACACACGCACGTGCTCACACAGTGTTATATCACGGATTAGATTCTTTCACAGCTGTTCTGTAGCTCTGAACAGGTGAAAAGTTTAACATGTGGTTCTCCAATAAATAGAAAAAATATTGAGGTGTAAAAACCTCTGTCTCTCTCTCTCATGTCTCTGTCTCTCTCTCTCATGTCTCTGTCTCTCTCTCCCTCATGTCTCTGTCTCTCTCTCTCTCATGTCTCTGTCTCTCTCTCTCTCATGTCTCTGTCTCTCTCTCTCTCTCATGTCTCTGTCTCTCTCTCTCTCATGTCTCTGTCTCTCTCTCTCTCTCTCTCTCAAGTAACA